>JAFMSR010000008.1:44705838-44836319 GCA_022818135.1 Saxidomus purpurata | reverse complement strand
AATTATTACTTGCAGTAACTAGTGCGTTTGTTAAGTTTTTTGCACATCATTCGTTCATCTAAGGGCCGTCTGTTTTATTTGGAGTCATTAGCGGATGTTGGTTGGGTATATTCTGTCACCAAGCGAAACACATTCATCAAGAAGGGGAAATTCTTGTTCTCCAAGTTTTGTCATGAGGTTAAACTGGTACTTTTAAGATGATGGTGGTGATGATCTTTATGGTGATGAATGTTGATAGTATAACAATGATATAGCTGACGACGACGATGTTTATGATGATAATGATTATTATTATTAGCCAGGTTTTTTCTGTCACCTGGTTATTAGAATGGCGTTTTCGTGTGTCGGGCGGGCGGGTGGCCGTCAAACATTTGGTTTCCACTCAATAACTTTAATCGAGGACCAATTGCAATGAATCTTGGTGCGTACGTAACTTGCGTGGAGAGGATGTTTGCGATTGCATTAAGGGTCACTAGGCTCAAGGTCAATGTCACAGTTACTAATCAAAGCGCTGTGAGCGCTTAAGGCCTGGGGCTATTGGTTTACTCCCCGAAAAACAACTTTTGACCTACGTGTTTTGCGCTGAACCTTACCTAAAGCGCGGGTCGAAATGTGCAGAGGACGAAATTCAATATATGACACAGAATGAATGATTCACAAATATATGGGTGGCAGGGAAGTTTGTTTTATTATAAAACGTACGTTAAATGAAAAATAATCACATAGTCAACATTATAAATTGTTTAAACCAATAAAAATAATTCGATCTGCGCTATGTACAACTTCAAGCGATATGATCTGATGATGTGGATCGAAAATTATTGTGTACCAAGGACTAGACCTTGAAACATAAATAAAATAAGCAATACCAGCAATGAAATATAAATACAGTACTGTACAATGTGTATAACAGAGAAAACCAAAAATGATTCTGGGTTACCTTGTAGTTGTAATCGGTGAAACCGTTCACTGGGCCTTGACATGCAGCGTCCTTGATTAATGGCGGGTCATTTTGATCATTTTGAGTTCCTTCTCGGGAATGTACGTAAATTATATCTTTTTTAGAGAAATTTATTTTTAGGTGAATATATATGTAATCGATCGTAAATAACAAAGTTGTCAAAGAAATAACATCGGAAATTTGAAAATCAAACTACAAACTCTTATATCGAGCTCCGTACGTTTCTGTAAAAATCCGTGAATATCCGTACTTTTCCTTGATATGCATATGATAATATTCCGTAATCAGCTAACAGCGCATTAATTTCTAAAACAGAAAAAAATATGTAATGCAGCCCGTAAGCTATATACCTTTCTGCAATTGTTTGAAGTTGTATGTACCCTTTTTATTTGTAATATGTTCTTGCGACATTCAAACAGAAGATTGATCTTGTCTTGCGCATGTTTACAGTTGTTTTTCGCACATAGCACAATTAAATTGTCTGCAGTGTTTGAAATGTGGTATGCTTACTTAGCCAAAAATAGAGAAATGGTTTCCGCTTAATAATTCGAGTTAGGAGTTACCAATTGCAATGAATTTTGGTGTGAATGTAGCTTGCGTGGAGAGGAAGTTTACGATCGCATCAAGGGTCACATGCTGAAGGTCAAGGTAAATGTTACTCAAAATAGAAAAATGGTTTCCGCTCAATAACTCGATTGAGGAGTTACTAATTGCAATTAAACTTTGTGTGTAGGTAGCTTGTGTAGAGAGGAAGCTTGGAATTGCATTTTGGGTCACAAGGATCAAAATCAAGGTCACTGTTATTAAAAAGAAAAATTGTTTTCGATCAAAACTCTGGTTAGGAGTGACGATTTACAATGAAATTCAGTGTCACACAGTGTAGGTAGCTTGCGTGGAGATTTGGATTGCATTTGATGTAACTAGGGTCTGGGTCAAGGTCACTGTTATTGAAAATGTTTTTAATTTCTAAAATTGTTCTAAAATTGTTCTAAAATATCTACATATTGGGGGTCAAGGTCATTGTTACTAAAAAGATTTTTTAAATTCTAAAATTGTTCTGAAAAAGTAAATAAAAGAATATTTTTACGGGTGGGGGGGCGGGGGTAAGGTTACTGTAATTATATATATGATTTTTTTTTTATTAAAAAACTGTTTTTTAGGGAGGGGGTCAACGTCACTGTATTATTTAATTCTCATATTTTTTGGTCATATCACTGTTGTTGTTTTGTGGTCAAGGTCACTTGAAGGGTTTTTTCTAATTCTAGATTTTCTCCCGGCACCATTGAAAACCTGGTTTTGGTAGCCTTACTTTTATGATGGCACCATTGATGTAATGGGACAATGACTATCATGAAAACGACGATTTTGATGTCACTGATTATTAATTAATTTAATTATTACAAGGATGAATCTCTTCATGATGATTATAATGATGGTGTATATGTTCAATTTGTATTAGTTTTACAGTACACGATAGTATTGATTATTGTTATGATAACGGTGAATGGTATGATATAATGATGAAGATTTTTTAATAATGAACGTAACCAAGATTTCATATGATACTAAAATCGTTTGAGATCACCCCCAAAATTAGGCAGTTGAACGTTGTACTTTTACATTTACGTGTGCGTGCGCTGGTCAGGTCTATTATAACTTAACTGAAAAGATTCAGCTATGCATTCCCAGTCATAATCGATGAAATCACCGGTTTAAAATATACTGCAGTACAGTATATTGATTAATTGTGGTAAAATAAGGCATTCTTGTTTGAAATTGTATTTATTTATCAGTTTACGTTCATTGAACAAATAATCCATGCTTCGAGAATATAATCTGCTAGATGTATGAAATTCCACATTATGCTGTATTTATTTAAAGGACTACGAGGACGTATACGCAAATTGTACATGCTCTTCCTTCGGCGGAGGAAAATGCTTTCAACTGTAACAAATTTTCTGCTTCCAGGCTAACATAATGAAATACAAATTGAAGCAATAAAAGTGATTAACATGATATCTGGAATGTTGCCATTTGCTGCCTTGAATGAAAATATTAAAATAAAAATATACATATAAGACATAAAATCAGAGTACATGTATTTGCTCTGTGAGCACGTTTAACACCACAGATTACATGTTGTTAGGTCCTACATTTTTCTTTAATATTACACGTATTTATTTGTTTTCGTGCTTTCTGCTCGTGTGCTTTTTTAACACGAAAGCCTAAATAAAGGACTCTCCACATGTATCACACACATATTTTTCCTCTTCATCGTTGTGAACATATTTCTGGTGATATCTCAAATATCTTTCCGATTTTAACTTAATCATGCATGAGTTTTTATATCAATGCCGCAGGTAAGCTGGTGACGTCGAAGACAGAAATTCAGCTTGAATACCTTCAATTCTTGTTGCATTTTTGCGCACTCAAAATGTGTCGGCTTATGCTTCGAAGCCTGGTGACTGGAAATTCAACTACTCCTCGCAAACGTCACATATCCGTTTCGGCTTGTCAGAGTGTAAGTTGAGATCGTATGTCTTCTGACATTCCCTTTTTTTCTACATATTCCATTTGGTACCCTCTCAGAAACTAGTTCATGCCTTTTTAAATGTTTCCTGTTGAGTATTGCCTGTCACAAACCGTACGCATACTTTTTCTCTCGATACAACACTCATCTGAAAAGAAAATAAATCATTTTGTCGGGTATAGAATAGTTAATACAATTTGTTGAGACACTTGCTGAAAATACCTAAATGCAGTGTTATATGTGTTTTTATTAACACAATGTTTCGTACAATACAAGCTGATAAAAAGATGATAAAAGCACAGAGTGTTTAACATTGTGGTCAGACTTGACAGCAGCTTTGCTAAAACGCATGAAAATTTGTGATTTATTAAAAAAGCAACTTGTATGCATTTTCTCGGAAACGTGGAACAGTTCATTTAATTCTACAGGCACTAAAGAATTATAAAAAAAGAAATTAATAATATAAAATGCAATCGCTTGTTGGTATAATGGAGTGGAAAAATAAATGTTTGAAACGATGCACGGTTAAACATAAGAAAGATTTCAAGAGTTAAGAGAAATTATTACCTAGACAGTGTGTTTTTATTTTGCAAAACAACTTATACTTATCGAAATCCTACTTCACCAGTTCGTGCCTAGTGCCTATCAAAATATGCACAATTTTAAACAGTTACGCTCTAAAGCACACGACAACAGTGTCGTCTGATTAGGCTTGTTGGGGCATAATTCTGCAAAACACTCCTTAATAAAGAAATACACTTGTTCAAATTTGAAGTCAGAATATCTCATTGTAAAATGCTATGTATAGATGGGTTAAATGTACACAGATAGATAAGTTATATTCTATGTCTCAGATTAACAGTGCAAGTCTCATTGAAATACCACGAGAGATGTACATGTAAAATCTTGCAACGGTACACTGAATTAACCTATAATTTTCGACATATACATTCTGTGTCATTTTGCGAAAATTTCATATGTTAATAATTTTGAATGAGAATTTACAGAAATTTGACAAGAGCTGGCTTTTGTATTATTCTTATCATCAGCACAACTGTTACCGGCTAAGCACAACCTCCAATAACAGTTTTTGGGCAGCACTTTGTTTAAACTCAGGTATATTTTTAAAGAATTACAATGAGGTTCAGCCTAACAACGGGATACATATATATGCCTACTCTACTAGAGGTTCAAAACAGCCATTGCTAGAATATGGTTTAGAAAAGCAGAAAGGGTGTTCGATTTCGCCATTCGTCCAATGCGGGAGGTTTCTTTTCATTTCGTCAATTGCAGGGTTTTAACGCCGGAATTTCGCGTGGGAAGGCCGAAATACTATAAGGGTCGAATAGCGAACGTAGATTTTTGAAAGATCTTTTAAAATACTTTATACAATAACATAAAGCAATAACATACCTGTTCTATGATTTTGCAACTCCACCGGAAGTAAGCACCACATTTCCCCCGCTTCACCAGCGGTGAAGATGGTGCGCGTTTACGGGCCGTGATACATAAATAAAAATAAAACAAAATACAGTTCATCAGTTTGGGACCCTTACCACGAGAATGATATTCAGAAATGTAACAACGTTAAATGAAGAGCTACACGTTCTGTAACAAACAACTACTCCAATGCTCCTGGAACAGTAGCAGACAGCCTTAACCCGCTTCAGTGGGAATCCCTAGAGAGAAGACAGAGCAACCGTCTCACTCTTTTCTATAAACTCAATTATGGGCTAGTTTATATAACACCGTCGCAATACATGACTTCTTACACTAGACACTGAAGACATTTCCATAAACTAGCTTATAAAATCCAACATACACCTTCAGATTATATGAAGTTGTCATTTTTCCCACGTACAATAATCACACTGAATCGGCAAAACGCACTGGCTCCAAAATAACGATACTGCTCCGACTAACGTGACGACAAGGCTCCCACAAAAAATGGCTGATTTAGTAAACAAAACCCAAGTCCGTATAACAGATTCGTGTATTTTACATGGTAAATCGCAACTTCTAAAGAAACGAATACTCTTACGGAATGCTCACTTCTTTCCTGAATGACCGTAGCAAGTCGGCTGTTTCAGGCATCGATGCTCGTGAAAGTAATGCGAGTTGAATGCAGAGGATTCAACGGCAAAAAGTGCAAAACAGACACAAAATGCATGGATTTTGCTCAAAATTATCAAAGTTAAGATGTTTAGCATAAAAGATATGCATTGGCATATAGCTTTGGGTCAAATGTCGTATGCATATACCAACAATTTACCGATCTGCTATTTTTATAGGCAAAACTTACCCATTTAAAAATACAACGATTCAGGCTCCAATTGACGATACAATGAACATGTTCCAATTCGTGTAATTGGAGCTAGTGCGTTTTGCCGATACAGTGTGATAGTTGAATGGAACTCTGCCGGTCTATGTAGTCAGTGCTGACACTGCTGTTGCATTTAGGGCAGCACTGGCTACATTGCCACACATACCTTAGACAGTACAGAGCTTTTATCTTTTTAACTGCACTAACATTCTTGTTTTCTTCACTACACTTACATACATTGTAGATATTGCACTATCGTAGGTATTTTAAGTCTAAGCTAGGCTTTTGTACTTTTTTCTTTATCACATTGTCAAAAAACCTCCTGGGTGGACTGAGTGACCTAGGAGACTTGGCAATCTTAACTTTTCTAACCCCCACGCATTGCCATAATAGTCAGTTATGACGGTTAAGCATTATCAGAGATGATGATGATGACGATACATGCTACAGAAACGTAAAATATAAAAATTAAGTCATATGATGGGAATACTGATGATGACTTTTGTGTTTTGTCTAAATATGATTTTGATTTTTGAAATGTATCATCTTATCAATAAAGAGCTTAAGCATAAAGTTTTATGTGTTGCAAATTTCAAGGGTTTACTTGCTGTCTGACTTCTACAAGTTCATTTACGGGTAATTCTTTACGAAGAGTCCTTTGTTTATTTCATGGTAATAATAATAATAATAATAATAATAATAACAATAATAAATTCTTTATTTATAGTGGAAACATGTACAGATATATCAATGAACATTAACATGCATGCATTAAAACATGGTCTTCTCTAAAAATTTCCGAAAGACGGTATTAACGTATGACATGAATATTTAAACATTTATCCATGAACAAAACAGTTGTATCACATTTAGACAATCATTCATTGAAAAAAGAGCACTATTAAAGGAATATAGAAAAATAATGTACTATAACTATCAAAACGAAAAACCCTTCATGACCGCTTTAATTTCTTTCAGCGAGTGACATTCGTTTGGAGGTTTGACTGTACATTTTTACTGTAGACTATATTTCTCACCTTAATTTATACAATTAACACATTATTTTCTAATGTACGGTTCTACAGGTGTTGTTTTTTCATTTCATCAATAAATGTTTTTTCAAAGATTGTTTTTATGAATTCAGATATTAACTAAAACGAATATTAACAGGTATATTGTTCCAAGTATGTGCACAAATCTTTGTATTAAAAGAATTTTGCATGTAAATAGTACGTTGTGTAGGTATTTCAATATTGTTGTTGGTTGCAGACCGAAGGTTATACATATTATTGCTAGAACAGTTTAGCAAGTCAAGTATATAAGCTGGGACAAGGTTATGCTGAGCTTTATATACATGTACAGCTGTATGATAGAAACATCTATCTTCGAATGAAAGCCAAAGTAATTCGTTTAGTAAGTGTGTGCTCTGCGTACGAGAAGATTTGCGTTATATCAGTCTTGCGACTCTAGCTTGTAGCTTGGAAACAGTATTTACACACTTTGTTCCTGTCCACAATATTGTACAACAATAGTCCATAGTTGGTAAAATGTATGCGTTGTAAAAAAACAAAAATAATATCAAACAGGGAATGCCACGTACCAAAAACGCAGCCTCCCCAAAACGAGCCCCACAGCACCCAGAAGTGCACACCACCAACACACACACACACACACACACACACACACACACACACACACACACACACACACAAACACACACACACACACACACACACACACACACACAATCATGTACACACACAAACATACACTACCAACACACACTAGCATACAAAGCAAACACACGAGGACAAAACGAACAATTAAAGGAACACAGTGGGGCACCGCCTTGGAACGGTCAGAGGCAAAAACACCACTAAAACATGATTTTCATATCGTCAGTAAAGTAATTAGGAATTTGTTTAAGAAGGGTAATTTCGGAATTTATTTTGGAGCAGACTTTTGAAAGTTCAAAGACAAAGTTTTTTGTCAATAAATGCCCAGAATTTTATAAACAGTTACGTATTGTATTAGTGTTTTATTTATGGTCAAATGTAAGTTTTTGTTGGTCCTATGCTTTTTGCTAGCAGTTAAGTTTAATAGAATGTAACGACATATTGTTTAACTGACACCACGTTATAATATCGTTTAAATTTCTTTGAAGTTTCAACTGCACAAAATGTATATCGTGATTCGATTCATGAAGAGTTGAGTCGTCGGCATATAAATCCATATTTGCTGATGTTGTTTCGAAGGCAATGTCGTTTATGTAAATCAGAAACAGTAAAGGTCCTATTATAGATCACTGGGGAGCCCCAGATGTAGCATGCAATGTATTAGAAATTATATGTCCAGATTTAATAACCTGACTTCTGTCCAACAGATAAGATGCAAGTAATTTAACTATGTTTGGTGAAAAAAGCCATTTTTATGCAGAATATTTTTATGATCAACCAAGTCAAATCTAAAATCACTGCCACTACATCTTTTCCGAAGTCAATGACCTTCAACCACGTATAATGAGATGAATAATGATGTTTGGCATGAATGTCGCTGTCGAAATCCCGATTGCGTACGGTGTATAATTTGACATTTTTAAAAAAAAACTCCTGTAGCTGAGAAGCGATGTCTTTTTTCGAATACATTAGAAATTGTTGACAGAATAAATATTGGCCGATGATTATTCGGATCTTCTTTGTCTCCTGATTGAAATATTGGAATTACAAATGCCTCTTTTAATTTGTCTGGAAATATACCTCTATCTATACTGATAGAATGACTGATATCCTTTTTCCTGGGAGTGGAACAATACTTGTGTTACGGGAAGCACTATGAACCTATAACGTTATTGTAAATTATCTTATAAGTTGACATGATAAGTATATATTTAAAGCCCCGGGCAGGGTCAATTTAGATTGGGTGTCATGATTTGAACAATCTTGATAGGAGTCCACTAGGCAATTCCACATGCTTAATATCTAAGCTCTAGACCTTGTGGAGGGCTATTGCACTCGCACCAGCTTATGCATCTAATTAGAAACTATATAACTGTGTTAGACAGACGTTTATTATTTACACATCAAATAGAAGCTCATTAATTGGAACGGTTAGACAAAAGCGCTTATTGAAAAGGTAAGGTTCATAGTGCAAATAACGCTGAGAACAAAGGCATATTAACGTTTAAAAAGGTGTTGTTATTCAAACGAAAGGCATAGCCATAGGCATATGCAAAAATAAATGCGTAATAACGCGGAAAAGGCGAAATAATGTGGGAAAAAGGCGTAATGACGCAAAATAAAGTCGTAATAGCGCATTTTAGGTATACATAATTCGATTACAGTAATCGAATTATATATACCTAAAATGCGCTATTACGCCTATATTTTGTGTTATTACGCCTTTTTTTTCGCGTTTCTACGCCTTTCTTTCGCATAATAACGTCTTTTATTAGCCATAATATATGTTATTATATATAGTAACACTTTTTTGTATAGAGAAAAAATGTTTTATCCGTCCCTCTGAAGTATTATCATCTTTTGGCCCTGCACGCGCATGGCTATTATCGCATAACTGCCCTAGGAAAACGTGCACGTGCAAACATGACGTCATTTAACGAAAAAAACATGGCTGACGCCGAACGTTCACTACAAATACTTTAGCTCACAGACTGATTGTTTCAGATGATAAAATGGTCAGAAAGCGCGTCGTGAAACGCCATGTAATCGAATAAGAAACGCGCAACTTCATAAATCTGCAACGATGAAAACAAAGAGCGACGTAAAAAGGAACGTGCTGAATAAGAAGGATAAAGATAAATTGTTTATAGGCGTATTTGAATTCCGCCTTCCAATGTTACAGTACATGTTTCTGCTTTAGTAAGTGCCAAGTCAGGTCGATTTACAACAGTTGAAACAAAAAGACTTAATACATATATTGATATATATCCAAGCTAAGATTGGGGCAGGTCAGTGTGATTCTAGTGGAATAAATGACAAATGGGAAACACATGTATTATATGGAAAAACACATGGCTGAGCAGGGCCTTTGAGTGATAATCGCTCGGGTATGTAATAATTGCCCTCGGGCTAAAGCCCTCTGGCAATTATTCCATTACCGGGGTGATTATCACTCAAAGGCCCTGCTCCGCCATATATTATTCTATAATAATACATATGTTACTATATATAGTAACACTTTAGTATTGAGAAAAAAAGCTTTATCCGTTCTCCCGAAGTATTATCAGCTTTTGGCCCTCCGCGCGCAGGGCTATTATGGCATAATTGCCCTAGGAAAACGTGCACGTGCAAACGTGACGTCATTTAACGGAAAAAACATGGCTGTCGCCGAGCGTACGCTAGAGTGTTTAGCCAATAGGTTGATTGATTTAGACGACAAAATAGCAAGAAATAAACCCGTAAGTCATCATGTTACGGAAGAAGAAACTCTACACTTCATAGAGAGTAAAAGGAATAGATCAACCGTCATGAAAACTAAGAGTGACATGAAAAAGATTAAAGAGTGGCTCTCAGATGATAGTGAGACTAAAGTGACATGTATTACAAAAAAGAAAGTAAAATAGAGAGTAAAAGAAATAGATCTACCGTCATGTAAACTAAGATTATAGAGTGTCTCTCAGATGATGGTGAGACTACACATGTATTATACAGAAAAAGAAATGGCTGAGCAGGGCCTTTGAGTGATAATCGCCCGGGTATGTAATAATTGCCCTCGGGCTAAAGCCGTCTGGCAATTATTCGATTACCGGCGATTATCACTCAAAGGCCCTGCTCCGCCATATATTATTCTATAAATTAATACGCCTTTGTTGAGCGTTATAACGCCTTTAATTCGCGTTATTACGCTTAACTGTCGCGATACTACGCCTTTTCTTTTGCCTTATAATGCCTTTATTCTACGTTTCTTCACCTTTTGTCGCATAACTTCACCTTAAATGTGCGTAATTATACCTTGTTTCGCTTAAGTTTGCCCTTTAACGCATTATAATGCATTTTTTCGCGTTTTACGACTATACAATATATTTTTCTCTCAGATAAACCTGATAGGTTTTCGTACTTTCAACAGAACTTCCACTTTTTTCAGGCGATTGCAGGATTGTCAACAGTCCTGTAAGTTCGAGTCTTGTTTATGCGAATGGTCTCCTTCCAAACCATTTTAGAACTGAGGTATAACAAGGAGAAGCTTAAGTAATCCTACAGGCTGACGTTAATCTGGTTAAGAGTTTTGCTCTGGTTATATACGTACAAGGCTCGTTTTGTGTTATGCATCGTATGTCTTTTAATTAAGTTTATATAAAATAAAATATAAAATTACCATCAGTACATGTGATAGTCAGCTGAGTATCATTTAAGTTACGACTGTTCAAAGTCGAAACTTCTATGTTTACATTAGAGATAGAGAGATCTGGAGAATTTTAAGGGTCCAGAATATAATGAAATCTGGTGGTATTTTTTAAACACTGTTAAAATAGTGTCAACTGCCGCAAAGTCTTTTGTTTCCGACAATTTAACTCGTTCGAAGTTATATTTCGCCATACAAGTTCAATAAACTATAATTATAGAGAGTGTTTTAAAAAAACAATCGAAGGGTAAATAAAAAATCACACAATGCACATAACAAAGTGAACAAATCACTAGAAATTATCTTATATTTCTACAAATTAAACTGAAAAATAGAAAATGATAATCTAGCTATGGTACAAAAAGTGTAATTTCCAGTTTAGTGCGAAAAGTGTAATCAACAAGGCCCAGGAACACTCAATCAAATATGTACAGTGTAACATGTGCCGTTTTATTACTACGATTGGACTGGGCCTCATAAATATTAAAGACTTAAAAGTCGGATTAAGTTCAGGCATTTTTATAGTTTGATTATGAAAATGTGCCAGAAGACGGCCATTTAAAAAGGGATAATAAGCTGAAAATAAAAGGGGGTTTCATTTATCATATTTGATATACAAAATATAAATTCACTTTACTAAAATCAAATTCAAAATCTAACTGCCGCTGTATTCCAACTTAATTAAGCACTGTTTCCATGGAATAACAAAGGTCTTATTACATACGCTTTAGCACTAGATTTTATCACCTTCAAGTTGAGTATCGATATCTGGTATTTTTCACAGTTATTTGCTTCCCACACTCGTTAAAACAGGGAAATGTGTGAAATGACTTTCACCTGCACCTGGTATATAATTGTAACGGAGTCAAATCTAACAAATAAGTATCTAAAGGTTAAATATCTGTGAAAAATATATGACGTTATTTGCACTTATTTTTATACATATCAAAACGATCGTTGTTAATGTGAGAACTAAAAGGTTTGTCTCACATTGGCATTTCAAATAACATTTGTTTTTTTTTTCCTTGGCGTTCTGTATCACACAATCCTTAAAAGTTTCTTATAGACCAATTATTTCAGCTTCTTTCACCTTTCAATGCTTATAAAAAGCTTCTTTGAAGCTGCTCTCTCTCAGATTTTGGTTTTGATACATGTAAACATTTTGGAAAACTATTTTTTTTACCGGAAACTGTGAACAAACAGCATACATAAGTGTGCAGTAATTTTGTATAATTATATATGCTTCACTATCCGTCGAGTAGGTTGTAAGCATATGCATACTAGTTGAGTATAGAATATTCCTACGCATGATGTTGTAAAAAATAATTCCATTTTTGGACGGTAAAAAACTGTTTTTCTTCACGATGCAATCACAGTCAACCCTGTCTTATGCGACCACACAGGGACCTGAATTGTGTTTTTTAAGAGAGGTGGTCTTTTCACCCATGATAAATTGCTATCATCTTAAATTACAAGGAAATAATATGAACTGATGGCATATTTCAGGCTGTTGCTTAAATCAAGTGGTCGCAAGATCAGGGTTGACTGTAAGTCTCTTTTGAAGACAAGTAAATGCATGATCTCTTCTAATGTAAATAAACCAAACAGATGAATATACATTTATCAAAATTACTTTTTATTGCAGTTATTTGGTGTTTTTTTTTATATGGACGTCATTTAAAACATGAAACAAAAGAGTGTTTCATGCTGACATTTTATCATAGTTTAAAGTTTCAAGTGAAAAAGTTGCTCGTCACATTTCGCAGATTCCTGTGAAATAGCTGCTCGCTCACAGTTTCCAATGAAAATGATATACGGGGCGAGGCGCTAAAGCCGATAGACCTTTCATATACATATTGAATAACATCATATATATATATATATATATATATATATATATATATATATATATATATATATATAAATACATCAACTATACAGACAGAACATTTTCAACGCGTCTTTGTGTCATATATGTTTTGGACGTACTTACAGTTTATAACAATTAGGTAGAATGTTTCATATTAATTGTTTTCATTACGTAAGTTTGTTAACATTTGGTATGGTTTGTGTTGGTGGAGAAATACAAAACAATGTTGACGAAAATAGTGACTTGAATTTAATATCAAAATTTCTTGGATTGCAGTCTGAGCTATGTGGATATGCCCAATCATGCATCATTCGAAGAAAGACAAATGTGACATTAACTGTCAATGAAGAATCTTGTTGTCTTCATTGCTCGTGCGACGAACGCTGTGTGAGCACTAGCACCTGTTGCCCCGATTTTTGGCTTCGTGACGTCATCGGTGACGTACAGTTTGAGAGCATCGAAGATTTAATGAAAACTTTTGAGCATATTAAGTTCACACAAAAACAGAACGTTTCGAACACATTTTCAGACTCCGAAAAGATTGATGACACAACCGCTTGTGTTTCTTCGAGGATGAAAGACAAGGATCTTAGATACGGATTACACTTTTTGAATGAAGCGTATGCCATGATTTCATATTGTCCCAAACATTACAATGATAATGTTATCAAATCAGGCTGTGAAGATGGTTTGATGCCGCTAAAGACAACTTCAATAAGCAAACTGATCCCAGTAACGTCTGTAAGCACAACAACAACATACAGAAACATATTTTGTTTATTGTGTCACGAAGGACGTAACACTCACTATGAACCATGGAAAAGCTGGATGATTTGCAGTTCCAAAAATGTTAAACAACAGTTTATAACACGCCCTACTGATCTGTTTCAATCTATTGCGTTCGGATATTACACTTATTGCAACATAGAGTATGAGCCTCCATCTGAAGTGCCTGATATATGTGAACCAGCTGACGTCACTTCCTGTCCTAATATTTCAGACATAGATACAAAGGATAATAGTACTGTAACATCCATGTATGAGCAAATGTGTAGAAGTTACTATCTACCTGTTCTTGTAACAGAGGCAACTAATTTCATTATATATAGAAATATAGCGTGCTACAGTTGCAATGTGGACACACCTTTAGCGCCTGTCTGTGTACCTCATTATCCGAAGTACGGAGAATACAAACTAGAAATAAACGTCATGGACATAACATCAAATGAATCAGATCAGCTGCGATCTGATCAGTCTGTTCTTAGTTACCGTTACGATTCTACTTGTAACGTAGGTTACATATACGACGAGATTTCGGTAAGTTATAGATGTTTTTGAAGGCTTAAATTTGTACTTATGCGTTATATGTACTTTTGTAATTGCAAACTGGAAGGGTTGTAAAAATATAATATAATTAGTGGCTAATACAAATATTTTCTGCTTGTTTAAACATTTTCATATGAAAAAATTGCACGCTATATGTACATTTGTAACTATATAGACAATACAATTTGAACAAGAGGGCCAAGATGACCCTATATCGCTCACCTTGCCTGGAGGTAGATTACTAGATAATGTTATATACCAAATAAGTTTTCCTATATACGCCTTTGTAAAACAAATGATCCCCCCCCCCGGGCAAGGTCAATTTTGACCCCAGGGGCATAATTTGAACAAACTTTGAAGAGGTCTACTAGGAAATGCTACATGCCAAATATCTAAGCTCTATGCCTTGTGGTTTCAGAGAAAAAGATTTTTAAAGTTTTCCCTATATAAGCCTATGTAAAACTAAGTGACCCCCGGAGCGGGATCAATTTTGACCCAGGGGTCATAATTTGAACAATCTTGGTAGAGGTCCACTAGCCAATGCTACATGCCAAATATCTAAGCTCTAGGCCTTGTGGTTTCAAAGAAGAAGATTTTTAAAGTTTTTACTATATAAGCCTATGTAAAACTAAGTGACCCCCGGTGCGGGGTCAATTTTGATCCGAGGGTCATAATTTGAACAATCTTCGAAGAGGTTCACTAGCCAATGCTACATGCCAAATATCTAAGCTCTAGGCGTTTTGGTTTCAGAGAAGAAGAATTTTAAAGTTTTTCCTACATAAGCCTATGTAAAACTAAGTGACCCCCGGTGCGGGGTCAATTTTGATCCGGGGCTCATAATTTGACCAATCTTGGTAGAGGTCCACTAGCCAATGCTACCTGCTAAATATCTTTGCTCTATGCCTTTTGGTTTCAGAGAAGAAGATTTTTAAAGTTTTTCCTATACATTCCTATGCAAAATAAGTGATCCCCGGTGCGGGGTCCATTTTGACCCGGGGGTCATAATTTGAACAATCTTGGTAGAGGTCTACTAGACAATGCTACATGCCAAATATCTTAGCTCTAGGCCTTGTGGTTTCAGAGAAGAAGATTTTTAAAGTTTTTCCTATATATGCCTATGCAAAAACTAAGTGCCCACCCGCGCGGGGTCAATTTTGACCCCGGGGTCATAATTTGAACAATCTTGGTAGAGGTCCACTAGACAATGCTACATGCCAAATATCTAAGCTCTAGGCCTTGTGGTTTCAGAGAAGAAGATTTTTAAAGTTTTTCCTACTTGTTGCCATAGCATCCAGAGTTCTGCATGGAATGGAATTCTTTGAACAACTTTGATAGAGCTTCATGCAAGGAACATCCCTGCAAAGTCTCATCAACATTGGCCCAGTGGTTTCAGAGGAGATGTCGTTTGAAGGAAATGGTGGACGGACGTACGACGTACGACGTATTACGTACGACGGACGCCGGACGGAATGCGATCCTAATAGCTCACTCTGGCACTTTGTGCCAGGTGAGCTAAAATTACGTGTAGATGACGGATGATAAGGGTCTTGAATCTCTTGATGAACCGACAATAGTTTGTTGTCACAACTAGTGTGTCTAGTTAGATATTAAAATTGATGATATGCAGTAAATTTAATGGATGCTGAAGATGAATATTAATTTCATTCTCACTGACAATCTTTAAAAAACCCAGACTGATATTGCATTGACTTTGGTTTTTTACAAGAAACTACCGTGAAAAATCTTATTTTTCAGAACACTTGCAGAAAGGTGTTATGTCCACGGCACTTTTACATTTACGAAGGCTCCTGTGTACCGATTATAGTATACATGCAGAATGTTTACTTCAAAATAATGATAGAAGTTAAACCAGGTATTTTGATTACAACTACAAATGGACTTTACAAACAGTATGAAAAAGCAGTTGACATTGTTCTCACCCAAGAACTGGCTAATGCTTTCCCACAATTTCATACTGACATGTGGCGGAAAACTACCAACAAATTGTTACAATCTAATGTCGTCAGTCTAGAATTCAAAAACGATAATGACACATATGCTACCATAATGCAAAAGCTGCAAAAGCTATTAGATAATATACGTTATCTGCGAAACGACTCTTTAAATTTGTTGGCGGAAACACGCATTGCTGACAGTATTTTTGAGCTTAGACGCTTCAGAGAGTTCCAAAATTTATTCGACCGTGAAACGGGATCTGAATTAGACCCTGTCCGTGTATCGGCGGAGCTGTATTGGAATGAAAAGGAATTCGAGATATCAAAAGCACACCTTTGTCATAGAATTGCACTTAATGACAGCGAAATCATCCGTATTAGTAAATATGGCATTAAAATTGTGCGAACGGGTGTGCGCGTAGACGGTATTAATTTTGATCTTACAGACGAAGACAAATATCAAGCATGCATGTATGATGTGATATTAAGGACAAACAATCACACCGGGAACACTTTCGAGGAAAGTTATGTTACAGATGGCACAGACAACTTGACAGTATTTATAATATTTGGAGTGCTGATAGTCTTCACTGTTCTCATTGTAACAGCTAGACTGATATTCAGCTTCATACAAAGACTGAGAGCCGAGTAAATATATATAAAAAAGTTCTATTAAAGATGTATTTCTGTTCAAAGATATCATTAAATGGTGCTAATTAATGTGTTCAATGAAAGTAAAATGAGAAATAAATACAACATCAAAGAACAACACAATGGCAATATACCATATATTAACACAATCAACATAAAGACTTGTTGTAATAAATGAACTTTAAATAGTTCATTTAATGTTTACGTATCGCATACGTTTTTATTTGAATGTTTATAATGTTACATACAGAAACACATTATAAAGAAGTCGTCTGATATCCATCAAGAACAGTTTATTGTACAAGTTTTGATAATAAAACAAATAAATCAGCCAGTACTCGCGAGTTTTTAGTAGTTAATATACTGTATTTCAAGAGTTTTCTGTGATTAAGCTTGGTGTCTGTTTCTGATCTACATGGATATTTGTTGACCAGGAACGATTTTATGATTATTTAGATCAACATTTGTGCATGGCCGATTTCTACACAGAACAAAAGCCATGTTAGGCATGCCCAACCCCTCCCCCTTCCCGCCGAGTACTCATTCTATATCCAAGAAGTTTTAGGTGAGAGGAATGTATATTATATAGATTCTAATTTAATAAAATATTAGTAATTATAACATATTGAAGGTAATTCACCTGCACTTTCTCTGTATTAATGTCACACTTCTACTCTAAAATCTAAAATTGTATGCTTTGCGCAAACGTTTCAAGCATAAAAGTCAATAAGGGGAGGCAACTCAAAACCAGGGTATGTTTGAGTTATGCTTCTTGGACACTAGGTTGCATCTTAATGTCTTTTATGTCTGTATACAATTCAAATTAATTCAGTTCTACACTTAGGGAGTTATGGTCGTGACAAAAAGTAAAGGGATGTAATTCCAAAATGTGACTAGCTACAGTTAAGGTTCTTGTTCACCGCTCCTCCACATAATGTATTATGCCTTTGTGTAAAGTCTAAACAAATTCTCCTGAATACCCTTGGAGTTATGTTCTGGACAAAAGTGTTATGAAAATAAATAAGGGAAGATAACTCAAAAATAGAGAAAGGTACGGTTATGTTTTTTAACAATGCACTGCGTCTTATTGTCCTCTGTTAGCGTAGGCAATTTGAATCAATTCCTTTCAGAACTTAAGGAGTTATTGTCATGACAAGAAAAAAGTAGTAAAAAGAGATAATTAAAAAAGGGACACGCTAGAGTTTGGGTTCTTGTACACTGCACTTCCTTTAAATGTCCTCTGTCTGTGTATAAAGTTTAAATAAATTCCCTTGAGCACTTTTGGAGTTATTTTTCTGGACAAAAGTGTTACATGAAAACCCAATAAAATATATAATGTTTATTAAAGTCTCATCCATTTACAATACATTATTATAATCCATATATAAAACATAAAACAAGTAAATGGTCATTCCATGTAGAATTACAAGAGACTACAAATACATTTCACTTATACATAAAACATTCACTTATTAAAACAAATAATCCATTTGATGTACAATAAAAATCATTGATTATACCACTATACGAAGTATGTGGGAAGTGTGGAAGTAAGGAATACTTTTAAATAGTCTGGGATTGACTACTAGAAAAAGTACTCTCATTAATAACCTTACCCACTACAAGCATATTATGATAAAATAGTATCTAAAAATTTGAAACGATGGCAATAGTCTAAAATTCTATTCTATTTAATATTTTTAAAAACTTTAACCATGCATCAGAATATTAAATTTCATCCTGAAAAAAAAAAAATAATATCAAACAGGGAATGCCACATACCAAAAACGCAGCCTCCCCAAAACGAGCCCCATAGCACCCAGAAGTGCACACCACCAACACACACACACACACACACACAAACACACACACACACACACACACACACACACACAATCATGTACACACACATCATACACTACCAACACACACTAGCATACAAAGCAAACACACGAGGACAAAACGAACAATTAAAGGAACACAGTGGGGCACCGCCTTGGAACTCTAGAAGTCTTGAAGTCTAGACGTTACCACTAGTCAATTAAATATACATTAAAAGAATGAATTTAATAGACGATTGGATCTACCATAACCATGATAACCAGTTCCTCTAAACTTGGGATAACCTATCACTATCTAATATAATACAGTTTAAGAATAACAAATTTCAGTCTATACATCTTAAAACCTAAAAACTTTAAAAGTTAGCTATAATACAAATATTTAGTACGTTTATCCAGAATTAGGAAACAGGATTTTGCAGCTTCTTTAACAATATTGCAATTGGAGAGTACAGAATTGAGCTTGTTTACATCATTTAGTCTTGGAAACCCATTGTCAACCTCACTAGCCTTGTTGAACAAAACATTTCTAATATCATCATAGTATGGACATTTCAGTAAAACATGCAGTTCATTTTCCACCCCATTGTTACACACAGGACATATTCTATCATTTACTGCAACTCTTTCGTAACGACCCGTTTCTAGTCTAATCGGTGCGACTCCGCATCGGAACTTAGCCAAAGCCGATCTCTGTTTAAGTGGAAGTAACACTTTAAGATACTCTTCAGTCTCAAAACTAAATTTAAAATTTCTATATGTTCTCAGCTTACTATTTCTAGAACTATGTGCACTATATAGACAATGTACAGATTCAATCCAGTCATCTAGATATTATGAAAAATTACTTGGACTTTGTTTAATAATGTTTTCTGATACAAATGAACATTTTCCATATCAGTATACTCATTGCAGTGATATTTTATTAGCAACTCTTTTACTGTATAATGCCAGTTTCTACACTGTCTACCAGCTATATCTTTACAATGTTTGTCTTTTCTGAAACCGTTTTGCTCGTCGGACAGTAAGTCATTATTTTCTTACCATTTTGGCAATCTGTCATTTAAAACTGAACAATATAATATGTACATTGTGGATGCTAAAGTAATTCCTCTATATGACATAGGAAAAAGGAGATAACTAAACATAGAGTAAGATATTGTTATGGTTCTTAGACACTGCACTGCGTCTTAATGTCTCTTTCAAATATAAGTGTATGCAATCTGAATCAATTCGGTTCAGTACTTAAGGAGTTATGGCCTTGCCTGCACGAGAAAATTCAATAAAGGGACATACTTAAAAAAGGACAAGCTAGAGTTAAGGTTCTTGTACACTGCATTTCCTCTCAATGCCCTCTGTCTGAGGGTAAAGTTTAAATAATTTGCCTTGAATAATTTCATAGACATGCTCCGGACAAAAGTGTTACGGACGGACGGAGCCCATTACCATATCCCCTCCGCCTTGCATGAGGATAAAAAACTCTGAATTTAAATTTTATGTCACACAATATTATAAGCCTAACCGGTGAAGTTGCCGAATCGGAACACTTCCTAACTGACTGTCCAGAGTCTGATTAAACGTTTTACCAAAATACCTATACATAATATTCTATCCTTTTTAAAAGAAATAAATATTAATAGTAAATTTTAGTTCGACCAACTGTTCTAATGAATATTTAGTTTTAATCTGACAAAGTTACCGCCAGACACTAATGACCCTTATGGGTTGACGTGTCGTTAAATATTAATCATTCATTCATAAGTTTTCAACATTTCATAGATCTTAAATTACAGATAATCTTAATACGCGTCTATATTGTGCACAATAGATTTAGAATATAAATCTACCATGCCCACTGAGTTGTGGATAAGGAAATTCTACCCTCGGGTTGAGATACTTCCAAAAAATCTCGGCATATGCACAACTTACGTTTTTTGGTTCTCAAGGTTGGCTTTTTATATATTTATACACGAGAATTTTTGTGTTTTACATACCATGCCTTTTGTTTCCATTGCGTGTGTTAGAGATTCACCTAGCAGGGATTACTTTTATTTACACTGTCCTGTGACTTTGGAACATGGTGGGGGTAAGAGTGAGGTTGGGTGCGCACCATAAACCGGTTTAAGCTCCCCAGTGGTGTTTTTGCCACTGACCGTTCCAAGGCGGTGCCCCACTGTGTTCCTTTAATTGTTCGTTTTGTCCTCGTGTGTTTGCTTTGTATGCTAGTGTGTGTTGGTAGTGTATATGTGTGTGTGTACATGATTGTGTGTGTGTTGTGTGTGTGTGTGTGTGCGTGTGTGTGTGTGTGTGTGTGTGTGTGTGTGTGTGTGTGTGTTGGTGGTGTGCACTTCTGGGTGCTGTGGGGCTCGTTTTTTTTTTTTTTTTTTTTGGGGGGGCTGCGTTTTTGGTACGTGGCATTCCCTGTTTGATATTATTTTTGTTTTCATGAACATGTTAGATTCACTTGTTGTACACTCACATGTTGTACATAAATAAGCATGCCTATTTTGTATTATAATTGAAAAACTTTACTTCAAATGATGTGCAAAGTATATCTCTGACTGTTTACAACATTCAATAAGGCGAAAGTAGGACAAAAAGACCACCCAAGTCAATCTAAGGAATACACAAACATTAACATGTTTTTTCTGCAGCAGTATTTCAAACAAGGAAATACTCCACGGCTATTGTAAAGTTTTAGAAGCCTGTTTCAAACTGTATTTCCCTGTTACAAGTCCAGATTTAAAAGAAAATTCGATTTAGTGTTAGAAATGGACCTTTAACTTCAATTTAATTTCTTTTATTCGTATTTTTCATCCACTCTTAAGTTGTGACGCTTAATTCTAACATGACTCACGATTTTGTCTCTATAAACAAAGAGTAGAAAAATAATGTTATATTATACCATAAACAACGACGCGGGAACCGATATGCTGTAAACATGACGTAATATTGCGCCGCATGAAGTTAAGTGAGCGTTCGCGTAGAAAACAACGCTTTGCATTTATTCACCTTTACGGGCCTCCAACTTTCGTGGCTAATTACTGCGTATCAGTACTCCAAATCACTGTTTATTAAGGTAGTAGACTCCTAATGAGCACCAATTCAAATCATTATAGGCTTAATATTTTCTTAATCTGTATCATTTCCAGGATTTAAAAACAAATTTTAAAAGAAATTTACAGTGAAAAAAATAAGTTATAGGAATTTGAATAACCCTACCCCCATTTTGGAATTATTTATAAAATGACATCACACGAGAGATAAGAAAATACATGTATTTCATATATTTTCAATAATTTTGTACAGATTTGGTATCGGAGTAACAAGAACTATATTTTCTGTCAGAAATTATACAGCATTTACTATATTATCAACAAGTTTTATAAAACTTTTAAGTAATTATCAGACAGTATTACAATTTCCGTGTACTTTTTTGGCCATGTTCAATTTTGAACATCAAAGTTTTTAAGATAAATCAACATTTTCTAGAAATGGGGCATGACTTTTTGTATATTTATAATTATCTATAACATTTTGGGAACAGCATGCCAAATATTCACAATGTTCTACCGACTCTTTTTAAAATAATTACAGTTTGAAAATCTTCATTGGCGATTTTAGACGTGTCTGCAAGTAATAAAGTCTTCGAATAAGCTTATAAAAAAAATAAAAAAAATATTCAATTTCTTTTTAGTCTAAAAACAATATAAACATTATGAAGAAAATGCAAAATAATGAAAACAAAGAAGAAAAAGTAAAAAAAAAACATATTGATTCCGGCTGGATTCGAACACCTACGCCCCAAAAAACCTCAAAAGATCTTCAGTCCAATGCTTAACAACCTGGGCTAGAGCATTAAAACTGAACAGTTTCAAGTGGAGGTTTTTATTAGGAGTCTCTTACCTTAAACGATTAACACCGCTGGAACGGATGTTATTTCATAAAAAGGCAATTCAATTTAAATTATTATAATGTTGCTTGAAAGAGGCTTTGAGGGTAGAATAACTAACCTATTCATTGGCCACGGAAGTGCGCTATAACACTGCGCTTTTTAAAGAATATTCTGAAAGTACTTTCAAGTTATATCACTGTATAATACATTGGTAAGCAACAATTCCATAATTGAAATAGACAGATTTTCAAAGACTCTTGAACAAACTTCACATACTTCATAAAAATCTTGTTATTTTCTAAACGAGTCTAAGCACTTATGCTCACAGGAGGACGGTTCTGAGTAATTTAGTGGTTAGCATATTTTCTATTATTTTTTCGCACACATCATTATCTGTTAAAAAGAAAAGTAAGTGGTATCGATAATACCAAGTAAACTCGGCTATTTTGCCTTCTGAATTTGTGGCACTACCTACATGCTGATCTTTAGGCTGGAATACTTACTCTTCTTCTTCAAATTCTATACCATATTTGTCTGCATATTGATACGGGTGTCCCGGAGGTTTACCTATGTTTGGTTGATGATGAATAGTAACTTTTCTTCTCTCAACATTCACTGGATCATTAGATCTGTACAGAGGATCTTTGCGCATTTCCCTAGCTGCATGCTCAATGGAATAAATCTCCATCCACTTCGTTAACGAGACATGAGAAGTCTTTTCTATAACATCTAAACTCAAGTAACCTGAAGGATCATAGTGCTCTCGCGGAAGCATCGTCATGGTGCTTCTATTGCAATCATCACCATCATTCTTTATTCGGTTTGCAGACACTGATCTTTCTGTAGCTTTTTTCTCTTCTTTGCTAACAAATGCCATGTCGCAAGTTTCTTCAGAATTTAACTGCTGCCCCGGCTTTTCTTCATTTCCTACATTAGTTTTGTAATCAATAAGGCTCTCTGATTTCAACCCAGACTTATTTACAAGAAATTTGTTATTTCCTGATTTTTTTAGGCTTTCATGTGGGATGTCTTGAGTGTGTATATGATTGCCTTCAGACTCACTGTCTTCCAGTGTTTCATAATGTAATGTTACTCTTAGACTCCGATGTGATGTGTCGTCTAGAGTGGCATAATGGCGGGATTCCGAAAGGCTTCCAATTTCTGCATATGAATTCCTTAATCTGTAGATATATTAATAAAACACATATCATGGAATAAGTGAACGAGTGCTACTTTTATTCTAAGTGTTGTCCATTCTAGAATAACAAATAGCTTTTAAAGGCAATATCTATGTACAACCGAACTCTGATTTGGTATTTCAGTTTATAAGTAAAAAGCTGCAGTATACGCCCGTACAAATTGTCAGTCTCCTGGCCAGCGATTACCCGTACCCTCCTGGCAAGCGATTACCCGTACCCTTCTGACAAGCGATTACCCATACCCTCCTGGCAAGCTATTACCCTTATCCTTCTGGCAAGCGATTACCCTTACCCTTCTGACAAGCGATTACCCGTACCCTCGTGGCAAGCGATTACCCTTACCCTCCTGGCAAGCGATTACCCGTACCCTTCTGGCAAGCAATTAATCATACTTTCTTGGCAGGACATTTGTAGCTAGAAGGTCATTGCACATGACATGGAAATGTCGTTCCGAAAATTTAGACATGGCCGTGTATTTATCGAAACGGGGAAATGAGCATTTGGACAAAATATAATATGTACTTAAAAACTCAGCTTTCAACATACATTTGTTTCCAATGTCCAGTTGATAAAAAATAACTAAATGATGAAAACGTACATCTACTTAGTCATCGCTAACTCTAAAGTATGATGTCCCATACCATAACTTGACGACAAAACGCACTTAAATGTATGTAGTAAGCTAATATTTTCTGATAGCACTATATATATGTGACGGACAAATTATATACCGTTTCAATTAAGATCGTATCCTTCTGTTGTTATTGTATGATTCACGCTGTTTTAAGAAATACGAAACTTATTATAATTGATGCTGCCTTAGTCTGCCTTGAAGTGGGACACGGTTAATAGGTCACAGGTCCCATTTCCCTGACAGTCAATTACAATACTGAAAACGGCTACGTTTTTATTTTTATTTGTTTTTAATTGTGGAACAATCACGTGTGCATGTATGGAGCAAGTATCAAATATTTAAAAGGTAAGATTCTATAAAGACTTCAAGGATTTCCATGCAGCTCACGAAAGCAATAGAACTTGCATTTACCTTCCAGTACAGTCAACATATACTGATTTATGCGTGCTTGTTCTTTCGGCACTCGTACCATCTGATGTATCTGATCTTTTATTCCCTGAACGGGTGCCTGAGTAAGATATAGTTAGTAGTACATCATCTAATTATGACTGAAAGGTACATGTACTTGTTTTGTGTAAATTATATTCAAATAGTGTTTATAGTGTTGCTCGAGGGGAGCGGTGGTGTAGAGGTTAAGGTATCTGCCACTTACCCCGGAGGTTGCGGGTTCGAGCCCCACTAGCGCCACGACCGTACCTCCTCATATGACACCAGTACTGGTTTATCCAGGAAGCGGACTCGAGAGTGACTCGATAAGCTGAAAGCTTTCTTTAAAAGTATAAACTAATAGTGTTTAAAATATATGCATCACACTTGATACTCTGAGTAGCGTATTTCACGTGCTTAAATTAAATTGTATATTACACCAAGAGCCATGTCTTAATTTCCTAAAGAAAGCAAGGGATTAGCTGTGCTGATACTGTCGTAAAATACGTCTTTCGATACGCACGGCAGGCATACATGCAGACGGAAAACATAGTAAACAAATCTAAGAAATCACTAAAACAAATTGGGGAACATAATAACAAACAGAATTGTAATTTTGTTCGTATTGGCTTGTATCCATTTAAAGTCAGATAGACGCACAGATAGACAGACTTGTATCTATCTAAAGTCGATTAAAGTGTATCCTGCTTCCAGACCCGCATGAAGATATAATGAATATTATGGACATATTAACACAAAGTGTTTAAAATAGTTGAGAAAGATAACTAAAATTGAACATTTATTCACATATATTCATATGTTGTTTTTTTAAGTTCTGAAATCTTACCACTTTCTATAATTCTTTTGTTTACATGTCGACGGTACAGTATGAAAACACAAATATTGATACCAAGGATGCATAACGCTGTTACTACAGACAATATAATAACGTTTTGTGTGTTAGAGGTGTTAGCCTGCATTGGCTTCGGCGTTGTTTCCGTTTTACTTTTTGTTGTGCCTGAAACTTCATCAAAAAATAAACTATTATCACAACTCTACAAATGTATTAACAATTACATTGCATTCGTCACAATTTAGTGATAGTCATTTATACAACCAATAATTAAACTAGAACTATCACTGAAGGTGATGAATAACCCCCGAACACCCCACTGACACAGTATATAAAATTTATGTAACATTTGATGCTTTAATTATTAGACCTGCGCAACTTCAGGCTTCTGTGAAGTATAATTTAATTCTAACCAGGGGTTTTGGAGATTAAGAGCGCAAAAGATTTTTTTATGTCGAGCCCCTTGACCTGAAACATGGACAATGCACAACTAGGCATGGTACTTCACTTCTGTGAAGTATCATTATATTCTGACCAGGGGTTTTAAAGATTTAGTGTCCGCAAGACTTTACTATCTCGAGACCCAGTGACCCGAAACATGGACCATGCACAACAAGGTATTGTACTTATCACTTCTGTGAAGTATCATTAAATTCTAACCAGGGGTTTTTGAGATTTGGAGTCCACATGTTTTTACTATTTCGAGTCCCTGTGACCTTGACCTTTGACCTAGTGACCGGAAACATAGAACATGCACAACTAGGCATGGTACTTATCACTTCTGTGAAATATCATTAAATTTTGACCAGGTGTTTTGGAGATTTAGTGTCCACAAGATTCCGTCTACAGACAGACGGGCGGACTGACAAACAAGCTTAATCCAGTATACCTCCCCTTACACTTTGTGTTCGGGGGTTATAACAAACGTTTTTTTCATTGGCGAAATGCTGCTTTCAGCTGATTAAGTACTTTGTGATAACGTAAGACTGGGTATCTTACCCATCTTTCCGGTGAAAAATTTAATTTCTCCAAAATGATAAACTAAAACATTAAATTTAAAACAAATGGCTACAAGCAACAACACATTTATATAGCAATTTGAAACAAGGATCCAACAATGAGCATGTCTTGGCTAAAAGCTGCTAGCTCTCAGATTTTTGTGAACAAATAAAGTTCATCAAACTCTCTGTAAATAACATATTTTAAAACTAAGAGTCAAATACAAAGGTTCCAGTACAAATCCATGTGAAGTATATCTGTAAATTTGAAATTATACGCTACCAAATTATAAATCGTTACAAACGCGTTTGAAATTCAAGTTCACCAACATTTTCAATGGAACTTTGTAAATTTCTACCTAGATTTTTACTTATATTGTTGATT
Organism: Saxidomus purpurata; assembly: GCA_022818135.1. Lineage (NCBI taxonomy): Eukaryota > Metazoa > Mollusca > Bivalvia > Venerida > Veneridae > Saxidomus > Saxidomus purpurata. The sequence continues at coordinate 44,809,114 of JAFMSR010000008.1, read as the reverse complement.
CTAGCCATTAGTTTTACATTTTATGTATTAGTATATCATTTTTCAAAAAAAAATATTTTTTTCAACAGCAACTGTGAGCAAGCAGCTTTAAAACGTTGAAATCATTCTCCACAATATTGATGCATGGATATAACTAATCATGCACTAATTTGTGAGATACACTGACCTGACGTTTTCCAAGTAACTGTAAAACATCATGTAAAGAATCTATTTATAAAAAAAAATCTTTGTCTTGCTTCTGAATTGTACCACTGCCGTCCAAACTGATGTCAAATATTATCTCCTGCTTTTACATAAATAAGATTCATGCTTAAGTAATGGTATTTAATAACTGACTTGTTTTGAAATTCTTTTCTTTACACAGCTTTATTATACCCCCTTCGTATATAGCTTTGCACATGTCGGTCGGTAGAGAATGGTTTCCGGACGATAACTTAAGAACGCTTTGGCCTACAATCATCAAACTTAGTGTGCAGCTTGGTCATTACTAGTAGATGACTACTTATGATTTTGAGGTCGGTAGGTCAAAGGTCAAGGTCACAGTGACCCGGAATTGGTCGGTGGGTAGAGAACAGTTTCCAGACGATAACTTAGGAACGCTTTGGTCTAGCATCTTGAAACTTGGTTTGGAGGTTGGTCATTACCAGCAGATGACTCCTATTTTGAGGTCAGTAGGTCACAGATCCATGTCACAGTGATCCGGAATTGTAAAATGGTTTCAGGACGATAACTCGAGAACGCATTACCCTAGCATTTTGAAACTTGGTGTAGGGGTTGGTCATGACCTGCAAATGACTCCTATTGATTCTGAGGTAGGTAGATCAAAGGTTAAGATCACAGTGACCGGGAATAGTAAAACGGTTTCCGGACTATAATTCGAGAACGGTCAGGCCTAGCATCTTGAAGCTTGGTATGGAGGTTGGTCATGACCAGTAGATGACCCGTTTTGATTATGAGGTCAGTATTTCAAAGGTCAAGGCCACCGGGATTTATTTTTTCACCTTACTGATTGCATCAAAGGGGGCATACATGTTTTACAAACAGCTGTTCATAATAGCTATTGTTTACTATAGCATTCATTTGCATGTGACGTGACTTTCATCACAATATCAATATTAATCTCTGCCGTCGCCTTTGTCTTGCATTAGTATTCTCTTGTAAAATATCAGATCATATATAACACCTAAAAAATGCTTACTTACAATGAAAATTATCCTTACCAGGTCTAGAACACTGCAGTGAAAAACTACTGTCAGCGCCGTTTGCTGAAATTATATTAGAAAGAATTCGTTTGAAAATTTTACATCTTCAGAACTGAATCAGAACACCATGCAGAAATAAAATAAACAATTTCTTATATCTTGGTTACTAAAGAAATGAAGCCGAAATGAGCTATGCGGATGGTCAGTACTGGTCATCCGGAGATTGCACCTTCTTTCGCTATCCATTTTATACAACCCTCCCGTAAATTCTTAACAGAGATTCCTCAAAAGAGTTATCATCAAATTAAAATTTACGTAAACGTAATGGCGAACGAATTAAATGACTAAAACAAGTTTTTTCTTTAACGTCGTTTACTTTTATCTCTTATTGATGACTACAGTGATTAATGGCATTATAAAGATTTCCTTTCACATTTTTGTCCTGTAGCAGAGTAAATCATTAAAATCATTAACGTCTTGTAGCCATACATCGAATGGCCCTCACAACAGAAAAACATAAACGCCGTGTCGCCATACATCAAATGGCCCTTACAACAGAAAAACATAAACGCCGTGTAGCCATACATCAAACGGCCCTCACAACAGAAAAACATAAATTCCGTGTAACCATACATCAAATGGCAGAAAACATAAACGTCATGTAGTCATACATCAAATGGCCCTCACAACAGAAAACATAAACGTCATGTTGTCATACATCAAATGGCCCTCACAACAGAAAAACATAAACGCCGTGTAGCCATACATCAAATGGCCCTCACAACGGAAAACATAAACGCCGTCTAGCCATACATCAAATGGCCCTCACTACAGAAAACATAAACATCACGTAGCCATACATCAAATGGCCCTCACAACAGAAAAACATAAACGTCATGTAGCCATACATCAAATGGCCCTCACAACAGAAAACATAAACGCCGTCTAGCCATACATCAAATGGCCCTCAATAAAGAAAACTTAAACGTCATGTAGCCATACATCAAATGGCCCTCACAACAGAAAAACATAAACGTCATGTAGCCATACATCAAATGGCCCTCACAACAGAAAAACATAAACGTCATGTAGCCATACATCAAATGGCCCTCACTACAGAAAAACATAAACGCCGTGTAGCCATACATCAAATGGCCCTCACAACAGAAAAACATAAACGCCGTGTAGCCATACATCAAATGACCCTCACAACGTCATGTAGCCATATATAAAATGGCCCTCACAACAGAAAAACATAAACGTCATGTAGCCATACATCAAATGGCCCTCACAACAGAAAACATAAACGCCGTGTAGCCATACATCAAATGGCCCTCATTACAGAAAACTTAAACGTCATGTAGTCATACATCAAATGGCCCTCACAACAGAAAAACATTAACGCCGTGTAGCCATACATCAAATGGCCCTCACAACGGAAAACATAAACGCCGTGTAGCCATACATCAAATGGCCCTCACTACAGAAAACATAAACATCACGTAGCCATACATCAAATGGCCCTCACAACAGAAAAACATAAACGTCATGTAGCCATACATCAAATGGCCCTCACAACAGAAAACATAAACGCCGTCTAGCCATACATCAAATGGCCCTCAATACAGAAAACTTAAACGTCATGTAGCCATACATCAAATGGCCCTCACAACAGAAAAACATAAACGTCATGTAGCCATACATCAAATGGCCCTCACAACAGAAAAACATAAACGTCATGTAGCCATACATCAAATGGCCCTCACTACAGAAAAACATAAACGCCGTGTAGCCATACATCAAATGGCCCTCACAACAGAAAAACATAAACGCCGTGTAGCCATACATCAAATGACCCTCACAACGTCATGTAGCCATATATAAAATGGCCCTCACAACAGAAAAACATAAACGTCATGTAGCCATACATCAAATGGCCCTCACAACAGAAAACATAAACGCCGTGTAGTCATACATCAAATGGCCCTCATTACAGAAAACTTAAACGTCATGTAGTCATACATCAAATGGCCCTCACAACAGAAAAACATTAACGCCGTGTAGCCATACATCAAATGGACCTCACAACAGAAAAACATAAACGCATTGTAGCTTTACATCAAATAGCCCTCACAACAGAAAAACAGAGACGCTGATCGCAATATTTCTGACATGCGGCTTAAAATTGCTTCTAAAGACAGAAGAAACTATCCCTGGAGAGAAGAGCTTAATAGTATGCATAGAAACACACGTGTAAACTGACATTATGCTTTGCGCAAAGATATATGAAACTGATAAGGACTACTGTAGTTACCAAGACAAATGATTCTTGCGTACCAGATTGGGAAATCTGCAGTTTTTGTCAGTGCTTAAAAATTTATACGCTACTAGAAGATAATGGCACTTAAAGCTGCTCGCTCTCAGACTTTGGTAATAATGATAATTACCAGGAATATAAGATATTTAACTTCCAGCAAAAACGTATGAGGATATTTCCTGTTGCAATTTTCAATGCATTTAAAATGGTAATTTCAGCTCATATCAGTTCTCCTATTATAATATTCATGTTTTGTATTGTCTTACATATACTAGTTTATCATAACAAAGTCTATATATTTCATGCTATGCATGAAAAAGAATGTAGAATTTTTTCCAGTATATGATCTCATCGTACATTTTCATATGCAAACAGTTTTTAATTTACAGTTAACAGTCCCTTTGTCAGATATCAAAAGACAAACTACCTAATTTTTATATACCACCCAGGGTATTCGGCTACCTACACGCCTGAACGATACCTAAATTGCCTGTTCTATGTACATGTCGAATGTTTGTTGTAGGTACTAACAAAACCAAAATACACACATATTTTTGTATTTTTCGGAGAGTTTAAGTCAGCAATCTTCTGGTAAATGAATTTGCTCTTAATGGCAAAAACATCAGTCAGTAAAATTAAAGATTATGGGTAAAAATATAAATAATTATGCGGAAAATGATACATTTTTACACTTTAAGCTTTATTATCCTATGGAAATGATTGAAATAATTAAAATTGCCACTTTCCCTGATAGAGCTGCACGTAACCGACGGATGAATATACGTTTCACTTACTTTTTTGGTGTTTTTGTTGCCAAATGTTGCGTTTTACGAGACCGTGACAAGTTTTTGGTGATACCGCTGACGATCATCGATTACAAACAATGATACCTAATCATAACAGCAGGGATACCAACTTCGTAATTGCAAAGAACCTCAAACTCCCCGCAGCGGTTACTTCCCCTTTGAGAGCGGAGCTCACCGAATCAAATCGCTGTGAGGAGTTTGAAAGAACCTAACATTTCTTCCATGTTTTGTGCAGGGGAATGGAATGTTAACATTTCTGACGTGTAGTTGCGGATAAGGGCATTATCGCACCATTATTTGGCATTGTCCCGTATCCAATGTTGTGCCGCAAAAGTATTTTTGAAGCACGAAGGTAATTTTGTTCCAGGTAAGTAAGTAGACCTTAATTTGACATACGTTTTTTTGGCAGTGCAGATGGAATTAAAATTGTAGGGTCGGGGTGGAAAGGTATACGGGTCGGGTTGTCGCCAACACACAATTTATTTGTTTTGACCTTGATCTGTATACCTGGGATATAAACTGTTTTTGACAGCGTTTTAACTAAGCTTAAACAAACTTCTTTTTGATAGTTATAGAAATTGGAACGTAAGAGCAGCATTCTATAAAGAATAGACTAAACGGCATATCAGCTGAACAGGACCTTAATATATCTTCGGTATTTCTATATCGCTCCGTATTTCTTTTATGTATAATGCATGTACAAGATGAACTATGTAAACATGTTTACTGTAATGTTGTCTCTTTTATCGAGTGTTCAGTACAGTATGGTTTAGTTTAAGGTATGGCATATTCATACACTACTCTACATTCACTTGCTGTATTTTATAATAGTGTTTACTTATGTACAAGTTTTGCTTAAGAAATTAATGTAGTTCATACTCCTATGAAATGCAATAAAGTTCAATCTATTTCTAACATTTACCCTTATATTTGTGTTTTAATTCAGATTTTTTTAAGGTTTTTATAAATTAGTTAGGTAGCGATAGACATTAGCTGAATATGGTTTGCCAAAATCTTCAAGGTTGATATCTTATTTATTTTGTCTAGAATTCATGCAAACCCATACATTTTTGAAAAGGTCTGATCAATACCTATACAAATTAAAAGAAACAAATACTGGTGCTCATTTCGAATGAAACAATTAGCTATTGGTCATGAAATGTAAAATTTTTCTGACCAATCAGCAAAGTTGAACAGTTCTGAGAGCTACGGGTACCAACTGGGATGTAAAGCTCCAGTGCTTTTTATGCACAGCTTTTATTATACCTGTCTTTAAAGACAATTGAACAGGAATGTGAGATATCTGGCCACAGGGGTCAAGACAGACCTGTGTATTCACAGTAGGGGTCTTAGTCAATGATAGACTAGCTTCTGTTTTTCTGCTACTGTTTAGCTACTATTTCAGTAGGTAAAAGTTGATAAATGATGGTGTATATGGTTAAAAGAGTTAAGAACTTCTTATTTTAATAAAAAAGAAAAAGGTGAAGAAAATTGTTAATTTTACTTGTGCTTTTCAATAGCATCTACGCATATTTAACATGTATTGTGGTTAGTATATTGTCAATGTAATACCATAAAGGTGTGCATTTTCTCTTTCAAATTGAGTGAAGTGTTGAGCTATGTAAAGTTTGTTATGTAAATAAATTGCTCAAGTAAATTACTTTTGCTACAGTATGAGAAAATTATACATATTTCTCTTCCACAAACAATTTAATCATTCTAGTCAAACCCTGCGGAAAAACTCATGGACACACCATGGTATAATCATGGAGAAACCATTGTTCAATCATGATCAAAGACCATGTTCTAGCCCTGTTTTAGATGTAATATGACCATTGTTAAAACATGGTATGACCAGGTATGTCAGTTGGAACACTGCCACATTAGTACTAGACCATGGTCACAAATCATTCTGAAACGACCATATGATACTGTTCTGTGGAATTGATTTTGAAATGAAATGGCAATGGCCGTATCAGTTCCAGAACATTCCCTCAAGATCATATACATATCATGGTCATAGCAGACTTTTACAAATATTGGTTTGGCCTTGATGTGGCAATGTTCCATTTGACATACCTGGTCAAACCATGTTCCAGACATGGTGAAATTGCAGTCATTTCAGAGCTTAATAAACATAAGCTGAAATGACCACACTATGACCATCATCTGACCATGTCTAAAACGTGGTTTCACCAGGTATGTTAAATGGAACATTGCCACATCAAGGTCAAAACTGGCTGCCCAGGATCTGTTTTGACTATGATTTGTCTATGATCTATGGAAGTGATCTGGAACACTTCTGGTCATGACACCTCCAGAGATCACAGACACTTCCAGAGATCATAGACAAATGATGGTCATATTAGATTTTGAGGAGCCTGTATTGGCCTTAAAGTGGAAATGTTCCATTTGACATACCTGGTAAAACTAAGATTCAACCATGTTAATTATATGTCTAAAACACGGTTTGTCCATGCGTTTTCCACATGGTCCTGAATTGAAGTGGCAATGTTCCATTTGACACAGTCCTGGTAAAACCATGTTTTATCCATGATCATAATGTATGATAATAATAAACAAGTAGGATCTGGTCACTGACCAAAACTAGAGTATTTTTACCCTGAGTTTCTTGTGACCATGTTGACACACTCTAGGTTAATACACATCCATCTATTGCTAGACAATAGACCAATTGAAACATCCTAGCACATATTTTAATCAAGGTCGCGAAAATTAGTGACAAATAAACCGGTCACAATTTCTGTGTTGTATTCAGATGTTTAATTGTTTATTAAAAAGTCATAACTGAAATTAAAAGATAAAACCACTAACTGTTACCAAAAGAGTGTCATACAGCCTCTTACTTTTGTGGAAACTTTCTTTTTCCATCAGATAAATTCCCTCCAAAAATTCTACCAAGGGGGCATATAATATTTACATGCCGTGCGATTTGTCAGTCCTAGTTCTGATATGTTTCTAATTTGGCCATGATCTTGTGGATGTCATTTGAAACTGATCTTACCACCTCTAGAACTGTTCATTATTCATGCAATGTCCTTGACATTGCAGTATATTAAAACGTTGTCAAAAGAGAGCGAAAACAGACGAAATGGAAGTAACAGTTCGGGACATTCTTTTGACCTTAATTTGACCATGGTCATAACAAGTTCCGCACAGGTCAAATCATGAAAGACATGAGATGGATTTAATATGCCATTTGATTTCTAACATAGTCATAACAGTACACTTATTTTTTCTTCATGGATTTACCATGGTCTCATTTTCTATGTTGGAAAAACATGTACATGTCATTGATATGGCTTTAATATAACCGTGCATTTCAAAAGTCAAAATAGTGTCACTTTAACAAACATGTCTTGACCATGATATGGAAGTAATTTTTACATGACATTGATTTGACCTCAATTTGATCATGGCCAAAACAGGTCCGATAAAGTGTGGCAGGAATGGGTTAATTTCTTTTATTCTCATTAACAGTTTTCATCTTAAATAACTTCTTTGCCAAAATGTTTAATCTGATAGGTTACTTCTGTGACCTTTTTTAGTACCTTATATGGCCCTACCCAACCTAAGCCTAATTTAGTGTTAGCTGTAGGTGGATACCATCTCCACACTATATCATTTTCTGAGAAGGTTCTAGGTCTTATTCCCTTTGAATATGCCTTCTTTTGTCTTGAAGCTGCCAGTTTGAGTTGCTTGGCAACACGTTCATAAGACATGGACATAGATTGTCGTAACCACTGAACATAATTTGAAGGACAATTGAACTCAGTACTTTTTGGAGGATCTCCATACATGATGTCTACTGGAAGAGTTATTTCCCTTCCAAACATTAGTAAATTTGGGGTACATTTGGTACTATCATGTACAGTAGATCTGTAGGCCATTAAAATGAAAGGTAAATGATCGTCCCAGTCATCTCTGTTCTCATTTACAAACATAGCAAGCATCATCTGGATGGTTCTAATATTTCTTTCTGACAGGCCATCTGAGCGAGGGTTATAAGGAACTGTTCTTGTTTTTTCTATGCCTAATAATCTGCACATTTCTCCAAATAGAATAGATTCAAACTCGGGACCTTGGTCACTATGAATGACCGAGGGTATACCGAAACGACAGACAAATTCAGTGACTAACTTATCAGCTACAGTAAGTGCCTTGTGATCTTTCAGAGCATAAGCTTCTGTGAATTTTGTGAAGTAGTCACTTACAACAAGAATATACTGATTGCTATTTTCAGTAATGGGCAAAGGGCCTAAAATGTCAAGTGCAATCCGATCAAGAGGTTGGTATGAAATATCTTGTTGCAAAGGAGATTTACCACGCCCTGGACCAGGTTTTCGTTTTGCACACATTTCACAAGATTGGACCCAGCGCTTAATATCACTTGTATAATTGGGCCAGTAGAATCTTTTCTTAATAGAGGCTGTTGTTCTGTCTCGCCCTAAATGTCCTGCAATTCTGCTATTATGTAACTGTTCGAAAATTTCTGACCTAAGATTTTCTGGCAAAACTAAGCGCAAACTTTTGTTTTCTTGTTCTCGCCATAACAGATCATTTTTAACAACCAGAGACTCCCAAAGACTCCATAGAATCCTAACATTGCTGTTATACTGATTAATGTCTTTTTTAGGCGGTTTTATGTCAGATTTCTGTTTAAGTTTAAAGATAGGACCTATACTTGAATCAGCAATTTGCATCTGATGTAGTTGCTCATTTGAATATTTATCAAGCCAGTTTAAAGAAATTAACCCATTCCTGCCACACTCCACCTTCCCTAAAAGAAAATTACAAATTTTTGCTTAAACATAAATAAAGAACACCTAACATCAGAATGACTAAAAGTAGAGCAATAGTACAAACCATATTTATATAAATTATAACACTGTGCAAGTGGAATATCAGTTCTTTCTGAACTTTTAACTGTGTATTACAACTGGTTTTCATAAATATCACTTTGCATAAATATGGTTTGTACTATTGCTCTACTTTTAGTCATTCTGATGTTAGGTTGAGAATAGTGATTATTTAAAAGTTACATGGACTTTTAAGATTGGAGATGTATTTTGCTTAAACTTTTATTGTTTATCATAGTAGTAAATTAAACAGGGTCAATGTCTTTTGGTAAAAAAAAAAAATGGAGAACTACGTATGTTTTGGTCATTCTTCCATCTCATTTTGTTTCCAAAATTATCGTAAATAGTGTGTTTGATTTACATTCCTCTCATTATTGTACTAGTTAAACTTTCTGCAATGCTTCATCCTAATATATATATATATATATTGAAAGGTCTTATTCATCTATAGTTGAAGTGCTGAAGCATTTACATATACTTAAAAGATTGTTTCGGTTATGCTTTCATTAACATTCCTGCCAGTATAAAACTGTTTTCTTTATTTATGTTTAAGCAAAAATTTGTAATTTTCTTTTAGGGAAGGTGGAGTGTGGCAGGAATGGGTTAATTTCTTTTATTCTCATTAACAGTTTTCATCTTAAATAACTTCTTTGCCAAAATGTTCTCACTGTTCAGTAATTTCTTATGGTCAGTTAAAAGCAGTGAGGTGTATAATTATTTTAACTCTATCCATTTTGATACTGTTCACTTATAGTAACATGACATATTTTGTTATTGATACTATGATATATTTAACCTTGAAATCATTATCTGTTATAAATGTTAACTGGTCAGTAACATCTTTTACTTCGTGTAAGTAAAAGATGTGCATGGAAATTTCATGGTTTTTCCGCTTAGTGGTTAGAAATTTGCTATAAAAGGGCCGAGATTTTGCTTTTCTTTGCGGTGCAGTTCACGGACATTCACAAGGTAGCTTTTACCTTTTGTCAGAGCTCCGCCACTCTTAAATTATTTAGGGTTTAATTAATTTTACTTTGGCTGGGTTTCTAAATTTATAAACTAAATTATCTCGTACTTATCTAAATTCCAAATTGTAGGCATGTTAATATAATATTTATTGTTAGGTATCATTTACATCATAGTGTGTTGTTATAGTATAAGTTCCACATAATAAAAACGTCTTGAACCCTAGATTGACTACTTTATTTCATACTTTATGAAATGGGTAAATATTCCTATGTTGAAAAGCAGAGAGAACCTGGGTAAATAACAGGAGACAGAAAGTAACCCTGTTACAAAAGGTCAATTTGACGAAGAGCATGAGGTGGCTATGAAATGAACATGAAATTCAAACCTTGTCAAAATATGCCACTCAAACAAACACAATTTGACCATGATACGGAAGTAACATTTTTCCATGGCAGGGCCTTTTTACTCTATATAATAGGTGCCGATATTCGGCCCCTTCCCAATTGAAAAAATGAAGAAATTTCCCAATTGACGCCAAAATATTTCCCAAACAAATGAAAGAAAATTCCCAAAAATCGTGTCTGATAACGTTCAGTATCTATTTAGGTTAATGACAATACACTCGATCTCTGTTTTAAGCTTTTGAAATATTAGTATCTAAAATCGCCGAAAAATCGGCAAAATATTTCCGAAAATCGGGCACAAGCGGGGTCGCGAAAATACGTGACAAACGAAAATAATTACCTAAAAACTTAAAAAAAGGTATAGTTTTATCATCCTTGACATGTTGTAAGCTTTTTAAGTTATGCAGAAACCATTTGTTTCATTTAAAAATCTCTAAAAACGCCGAAAAACTGACCAAATTTTCCCGAAAATCGTGAATAAGCGGGGTCGTGAAAATACGTGACAAACCACAATAATTGCATGAAAACATTTACAAATGTTACAGTTTATCATCCTTGAGCTCTTTACTAAATTCAAGAATTGAAGAGGGATAGTTGTTTGGGGGGAGGGGGGGGTACTTGTTTACATTATTGCACACAAAAATATCTTTTGGGATAAGACTCAAGCACATCTCTTTCAAGCCTGAGAAACCCTTCCCATTTTTCCAGTAGTATTTATTTCCTGCAATAGGGGGAGCACTCAAGTGCTGGGAAGGCCTGGTAGCTCACTTTTATAAAACCCCTCACGCATGGCCATAATAGTTCATTATTGACTGTTTGCCATCAACAGAGAAGAAGAAGAAAAAGTGTTGAGCAAGTTTATTGATTTTCCCAATTTGAATGAGAATACGCGTAAAATTTCCCAATTTGGGCGACACCGCGCATAAAATTTCCCAACTTGAGAAGGCCTGGGCCCATTCCCAATTTTCGGGGAAAAAAGCCCTGCATAGCATTGATTTGACCTTAATTTGATCATGGCAAAACAGGTCTAAAACCCTGACTGTGGTTATCATTGATGTGGACATGGTCAAATCATTGTTGCAACATGGACATTTCATTGCCATCAATTTCTATGATGTAAAATATGTACATTTCATTGTCGACCATGGTCCAAACATGGTCATCGTTGATATGACAATGGTCATAAACGAAGGGAAGATGTATTTCTTTTAATGAAGTAAAGTTTGTCTCTTCCGAAGAGACAAACTTTACTTCATTAAAAGAAATACATCTGTAGAGAGAAAAAAATAAGCCAGTTTTACAGATAAATAGTTTGGTCAGAATAAAAACATTAAAGAAAATTTGTATTTTATCTTATATGTTTCTTAAACAAAATATTTGATTTTGATAAAACTTTTCAACTTATACATAATTCTCTAAAGTGAGAATCGGTTTTCTGAAAAGAAAATTTGTTCAAGGTATCAAACATTGCTAGATATGCATAAGAAATCACATGTGAAATACTGAAGTAAAAGCTCTCTTTTTTATGATAAAAACATTTTCATTGTTGGATAATAAACTAATTTCTTTAAAAAACAAACAGCAGGAATAAGCAATAAACCAATTATCTCTACATGTCAATAAAATCTATGGTCTGTTTACTGGACTTGATTTCTAGTCTAAAGACACTTAATCAGACAGTGTCTTATCTGATAAAACAATTAAGGGATTAGACATCCTGCGGTTTGGGGGGACGGGGGGGGGGGGTCACTTATGAAGGAGGTTTCAATTGTCTTTAAAGTATTTTTAAATATTGACAAATTCTGTTGTGGCTGGAGGTTATCCCTAGCAGATGGAGCCATCCCAAGCATAGCATATGTAAGAGCTTAAACTACTTTAAAGACAAATATCGAATATCTCTGGCACGGTTCCCTCAGGCAAGCAATAGTGCATTAACAATACAGCTTGTCACTATAGGCGACACCTTAGTTGTAAACTGTATTTAAATTGAGAGATATTTTACATTTCAATAGCGACCATTTTCATTTTGTAATCACTTGCATCACCATTTCTTTTGTTTAATTTAATATTGGTACATAAGACCTTTCCAAAGATGTATAGGTTTACATACTTTCTAAACGCAATGAATAAGATATCGTGTATTGGTAAAATATGGTGTTCAGTCCAAATAAAAAGTAATTTCCAACCTCCGGTAATTATTTTCATACTCATATCTACACACTCATTATACCATTATATCACACTTGGTTTATTACAAATCATCTCTCAATTTTAAAACAATCCATTTCCATAGTTAACTTGTATGGCGTTTGTGGTATCCCTTATCGACAAAATCGGCGAGAATGGTATCTATGCTAATCGTCAGCGGTAGCCTAAATTTCACACACATGTTTCCGAAAAATTGATTTACTTTTATTGTTTCTTAATTTTTAATGAAACAAAAGTAATGGCTTACTTACTGAATGTTTGCTCTCCATTTTTTTTTAAATATCTTTATTTATTTACAAAAGTAGCTTAAATTTTGAAGATAAATGTTCCAATCTTCGAAATTATACGATAACGTGATAATAAGCACCTTTTTGTCATGTTGTTTCGTGAAACAGGAGACGGACATTTTACAGATATATAGGAAAAAGTGTGTTTTTACGTTTTCCGATATAAAACAGTATCATTTCTTCAATAAATGGTGAATAAATATTTTTTTTATGACATGACCACAAACATTCGACATATACATAGAACAGGCGTTTTAGGTATCGTTCAGGCGTGTAGGTAGCCGAATACTCAGGGTGTATACCCTTTCAAACACTGGGTCTGGCATTTTCAAAAAGTCTACTAAAATGTCTACTCTTCTAAACATTTCACAACATCCCCTTACTCGTCTGTTGAGACGAATTTAGACAGAGGTATTTTTCTTGAGGGATATATATGTCTTTAGACATAAAGGATTTCTAAATCAAAGAATGAATTTATAAATTATATAGACTTTTAAAAGTATTTTCTACACCTTAGTGAATAAAATAGCCCTTTCTAATGGTAATTCTGAAACATATGTACCTGCTATTCTCACTAATGTCATCGTGTCCTTGATTTCAGATTTGGCTGCATCATTTTTGACGGAAAATATCTGTCTATCTGGATCATCTGCGACTGTTACATTTATATACACGCCATTATTGTACGGTTTCGTTTCATTTCTGTCATTTTTCCACGTTGTTACTACCAGATATTTTCTGTTATAAATGAAAATATAATATGATGCAAGTATTTTTGACTTTCGGCTCCGTCTTCTCTACTTGATTTTCACTTTGTTTCATTTTACGCGTGTCTCTTTAATAATATCACTAAGATTCCATTATTTACGGTATGCTTTAGAAGTAATTTAATTTGACACCAGTTTTGTGAAGTGCGACTCATTTTCAGCATAAAGCTTACTACTATATCGATCTTTGAAGAAATGAAATAAAAATCGTAACGGCCTCGACTCGTTGAAAGTAGCCATGCTTTGACTTGACAGAGTTCTTGATTTATCATCCGGAACCCATTTGGCTTTTGGAGTGACTTACGAATCGACCAACCTCAGCAAAGCAATATACCACTCCTTTATTTCAAAGTAGAAACTTACTACGAGTAGCTCTACCTTGTTTGTACATACTTAAAAGTAGTTATTTCCTGAATGTCAACATGTCATCCGAGCGCGTTAGAATTTCATCGCGTTCATAAAATTAACGATAATATTGACAGCACTTTCAACATCAGTTTTATCGAAGCCTTCATATATTTTTGTAATATTTCAATTGCATGTCTATGGTCTTGCTCGTACATGTACACTTCATTTTAGCAAATGGCAACGGGTCATACATCTTGCTAGCAGCACTTCAACCCATATTTAAACAATGCGTGTGCCCAGTTTTAGCGCTCTGCTGATTTATTTTTTATCTTATTATCTAATGCTTTATTTCTATCTTATATTGCTTTCACAAACCCGCCACTTTGGCACTTAGTTTTCCCTTTACTTGGAAAAGTATTTTTTGTCAAAATAGGACTTCAAGGTGACTGATTGCTTTTAAGTTTTGTTTAATTTTCACAAATTTACCCATAATCCAAAACATTTTACCTGTGGGTTGGAACATGAGAGAGTGAAATATGAGCACGACCTGTGTAGTCCACGGTACATATACATCCATCATCCTTTCTGCCATCCCGGCTATGGTCAACAAGATAAACATCCCGTTTATAGGTGCGATTTAGAAAAGCGTCTTGGCAGAATGGTATGACATAAACAGCTGAAAAGTAAAACAAGTGCTCTTTAACAGAGGATCTGAGCTAGAACCTAAAAGGGGATTTGTAGAAAACACTTCTTGCAGATTTCATAGATACAAATATTGCACTACTTTCAATGGTAAGTGTTTCCAAAAGTATAGCATAAAAATTACGTCATAAAAAAGACGTTACACTGTACAAGGTGCCGATCTATTCTAAACAATTGAACGATACTACTATACTATACTGATCTCGTTACTGTACTGTTATACCAAATTTAATACAATAAGGTGACGTAAGGTCACGTGTTAATGTTGTTTTATTTCAACGTGAGGTAAATGAGTCTTATATCAATTAAAATATTAAAATAAGCTGTTTATTTCTAATCTCAACACTGTAAAAAATTACCGTTTGAATTTACGGTAAGAGACCTGGCAGCTGGTTTCCAGTTCTTTCACCGTAATTTTTTACGGTCAAACGTAAATGGCAATGTGAAGAGCCCGTAATATATACGGTACGATATCGTATATTATTACAGTACAAAAACATACAGCTGGGCCCAGTCCTTATAGAACATGCACTGTCCATTTGGTAAAAACTAACAACCAGGTGCACAAGAACATTTGTGTGAAGTTTGGTGACTCTAAGTCAATTACATAAGGCTCAGTGGTGCAAAAATATCACACTACGTGCCTCCGAGTATCCCATAATCCTTTCTTTATACGGGATTTCTCTGTAATCTATATTTAGGACGTAAAAACGCCGTACTGGACAGGTACCGTCAGTATTTAATGTCGAATGACCGTAAAAGTAACGGTAATTTTTTTACAGTGAAACATTTCACGTACGGAGGCTTATGACTAAACAAGACTTATGGTTATATTCAGAAACCTTCTTCAGCTCGACCTTCACCAAGGAAGGGTCCATTACTAGCTGTCCATTAGTCAACTGATTATTAAAGTTAATTATATTTGGTTGATTTATTGCTTTAAGTAATTACTGCCCAACGATCCAGTCCTTAGTCGAGGTTGAGTCGAGGAACGTTTCTGAATTTAAAGCGATTTTTGTATCAGATGACTCACAATTTCTCTTTAGGATTTACCGTAATATCGGCACAATAAATGGACATTAATACAATGTTATTAAAAATAGTAAACTATGTTTGCCGGTTTGCCCCTGGACCATTAACATGATAATAATTTGTCAAATACACAATACACATTTTGATTAGCTGAAAAATCATATACCAACGCGATAACTTAGAACATTAGTTCGAATGTTTACAAATTGTGTTCGACAGCCTATAAGTCGAAAGTCAAATTTTTAACAAACGTCTCTTACTTTAGTGACCGTAAAAAAAGAAATGGCGCCTTTTTTGTATGTCCGTAAAAACATAATTTACTTACATGATGTTAAAATATTAGGCAACTTTACTGGTCATGCAGTATAATATATGCATACAACCGTGTTCAATAAAAATATGTTTCGGTCGATTAGTGTGACTTTATATTTCAATGATACGAAAAATATGTGGGCTATATTGGAATCACGTCCGTCCGTCCGTCCGTCCGCGTGTCCTTCGTTTTTCTGTCCGTATATTATTTTTCGGCAAACACTGCTAAGAGTGATTAATATCAAAGCTTAATTGAACATGTTTGGCATGTTAAGCCCGGATAATTTTGCATGGAGTGATGCCCCTTCGTTGTCGTTATTGCATTACATATAGTGTACCTTGAGATATGTTTATTGATATATTTTTTGACGGAATAAATTGGAACTTCTTATAAACTGGTTATCATGAGGATACGTACAAGGGTTGTTAAAACAACTTCGTAGAATTTCTCAATAGCATCTTTATCTATGTGGGAGCTACCGAGAACGTCTACAAACTTTTCGAACAACCCTCGTACGTCGTTTTCACTCTTCATCTATTAGTTGATGTATGTGGAATTAAGATTAGGCTGTCTGCCGCTGAACACTGGGATTCGATCTTCATGGAATTGCAACTGGCAAACATATTTCTGATGTTGTTTCCAAGAGGCAGATTCAATGGTGACTCAGTATGTTGATACTCTTGATACAGTATGCTTTAGAAATAAGATTTTACCTTGAACACATTCGTATCTGATAAGAATTGCCGATGTATTTGCAGATCCATAGTGATCATTATACAATTCCACCTTACAGGATTGTTGCACTGAACATTTTTTTAGAATTTTCTGTGTCAGTTCCATAGTTACCGAATAACTACTTAACATACTACTTTCAACATCCGAAGAAACAGCTTCGCATTGCTTTAATTGGCCTTCCACTGTCAAAAGTTTTAAAACATGGATCCTCTCATCCGTGGGACATTCCAGGTCCACATGCACGAGAAATGTATCAAAAGTACACATGAACTGCCGATCTGCTGCCGTACTTTTTTGACAAGCGATCAAAATGTCTAATAACATGAAAATAAAACAAAACATAATGATTTTATACATAACATTACTGTGAAATTCGTTGCCGCTAAGATGTTCTTTAGAAAAGCGAGAAATGTTTAGAAACACGTAGTTTTATATTTATTTCAATAATTACCATCACGACCACCGTGATAAATAAATACAATTTTATATACACTCACAAAAGTACACTTCTAGCAAAAATTATAAATATTATCAAGCTTATATATACCAATAGTACTATGAAAAAATAATGAAAAAGTAATAAATACAAAAAATGAACACGCTTTCAGAACAATCATTTCTTTAAAAGAAACTAGTATTATACATGACATTTGAAGAGTCTTACTTCGGATCATTTTCTTATCAATTGAACTCAAAGTATCTCCATCATTATAAAATTTCGTTTTGCATCTGGTGAATTTTTCAGTACTTTCTCATTTTTTTTTCAAATTTATTTTTTGTCATTTACCGAAACAAAATAGACTCAAGAAGCTTGTTGAAATGTTCGTGCATATTAAGCATATGAGCTTTAACGGAATGACTTACCGAACAACTTTTATAAGATGGTGACATGGTTTGTTTGAATTTCTAAACGAATGAAATATTTGAAACACAGTTCTTTGTTTAACTGTTATTGTTTTCAACTGAAAAGAAATTTCATTTGAAAGCAATTATTTAGACAATTATAGAATATATCAGAAAGTAAGTTCACTTACATAGAATTACTTTACTTAAAAAATTCATCTTGTATGTTCCATAAGAATGCGAAAATGCACTACAGTATTAACGCAACAACCGTCATATAATAACTAGTAAATATCTATATGCATTTAATATAATTAATAATCAATTTATTAATCAAGACCGAATTATGTTCTAAGTGTTAGAAATACCTACAAGATGTAACTTCCGCATCAATTGCATGATTAATTGATGTGTTAATTGCCGTTCTTCCGTCCGCAGGATATAAACATTCACTGCAACGCCCATACTAGATACAATATCTTAATTATTAACTAATCAAGTCTCAAGTTAAAACTGCTGGTTCAGTTTCCGGTGAAATAATTTAATTACTCGAAGATGATACACATAAACTAAACAAAAAATATAAAAGTTATGGTTAGAAACAACAACTTAAGAAGAAAATCTACTTAGCAATTTAATAAAATCTGTTGAAAATGTAGGTGAGCTTGGTTTGACGGCACCGCTACACCATATGTTTTTATTGGAAATAACGCTTTATATCTTGGTAGGGTATAATTTCAAAAATACCGAAATAAATTACATGAATTTTTACTGGAACTTATTTATTTGATGATTCGTTCTAAAATGTGTTAATTTCAGACAGTTAAAAAATCTGAGAGTATTTAGGAGGGTATTACAGATAACATATACAACTTTTCATTAACACATAAAAAATTGAAAATCTGGAAACATCTAATACACTTATGGTCCCTTTGAATACTGAAGCTCCATAAAACTGCATGTCTTTGAACCAAAATAAAACGGCCAAAAAGACACAGCGCTAGTGTGTGTGAGTCCAGGAGAATTATCCAGGAGAAGAATCTTTTGCAATGTTCACCAAAAATGTTTATATTTACAATATTCTCAGTACTTCAAGATTGTATACTAAAGAAAATGCTGAAAAAGTCAAACAACTCTACAAGAATTTGTGTGAGAGATATGAAGTGTACAAAAACGCTTTTTTGCACTGTTTAGAACCATGTGATGATCTCTCTATTGTTGAAACTTTAGAAACAAATTAGTCAAGTCAGCAAAAAACTTAATTGAATTCAATGACTATCATTCCGATTGGAAAAATCAGTTAGAAACGTGTCCAGATGATAACATATCCGTTATCAGCAGTATAAGTTCAGCACGGTCTCACGCGCACAGTTACAAAAAGTATTTAGCGACTTATTGCAGAACATAAACTTAGAACGCTCAGAGGAAAGCAAAAACTAGAGCAAGAACAATGTGAAATCGAGAATAAAAGACATTTGCTTCAACAAGAGAGTAAGTTGAAGAAGCAAGGATCCAGGAGTCTGTCTCGGTCCTGAAACAATCCAGGCATGATAAGGACACCAAAACATATGTTCCTAAACCTATAAAGAGGCAAACTGGTGAACCTATTCCAACACAAAAACAAATTTAATGTTCTAGCAGAAGAATGTTTTCCCGTTAGCGATTCGGAATCCCAAAGTTCAAATAGCTCCGATGATAATCAAATGGATTTCTACAGCCAAACTATGCGTGACTACGAAAATAGACAAGAACACAATTTTGTTTCAGAGCTCCAAGTCACTCCGACACATAATTCGAACACTCGGCAGAAATCTGTTGTAACTGGATGCAAAAATAACAACACATAGGTTAAAGGGGGAGATGTCCCGCCTACCCGTAGTAAACAAACTCAGATAAACATTACAGAAAACAAACTGAAAGTTGGATAACTGAATGAATGTGGTGTAAAAACAGCGGTCTAATTTCCCAGAGTTTATTTCACTAGTTAATATGTATGATATCTTTTTTATATCCGAAACTAAACTTGATCAAAATGATGTTATAATAATCGATGATTATAAATTTGTAAACATATATAGAAAACAAACATCACTACGAAAATCCGGTGGTTTGGGAGTATTTGTTAATTAGGAGTAGTTGTATATTTCCTTTTGTTGAAATTCAAGAGACTGGTAGCGATTATCTGTTCTGGCTAAAGTTAAGTAAAACATGTATGAACTTAAATGATGACATCGTATTTGGCGGGGTTTACGTACTGCCTATACATTCACGTTTTTATAACGATGTTGAATTCGAATTATTTGAAAATGAAAGAGCCATGTTACACATGGTTAATCCCCCCGCCGGGAAGAAGTTACCTGAAGGTTGTACTTTCGTACATTTTACTTGGTGAGAGGAAATCCTTAAAAAGCCGTATAGTTATGGTCATGCTGAGTACAGTTTTCAAGTAAGTGGAAAAAGAATAAGGCAATGAAGAGAAGGTTTGCAAAATTATATTAATGTTCATTATCAGTAGGGTATGATATTTTTCTATTTGACTAAAAGTAGGCAAGGTAGAGTTATTGTTCTTGCACACTGCACTTCCTACCAATGTGCTATGTCAGTGTATTAAGTTTGAAGAAAATCCCTCAAGTACTTTTGGAGTTATGCTCCGGAATTTTTTTTCCAAGTAAATTTGATAAAGGAGAATAACTCTAAAAGTAGGCAAGGTAGAGTTATTGTTCTTACACACTGCACTTCCTACCAATGTGCTATGTCAGTGTATTAAGTTTGGAGAAAATCCCTAAAGTACTTTTGGAGTTATGCTCCGGAATTTTTTTTTCAAGTTAATCTGATAAAGGGGAATAACTCTAACAGTAGGCAAGGTAGAGGTATTGTTCTTGCAGACTGCACTTCCTACCAATGTGCTATGTCAGTGTATTAAGTTTAAAGTAAATCCCTCAAGCACTTTTGGAGTTATGCTCTGGACAAAACTTTTAAAGTAAATCTGATAAAGGGGAATAACTCTAAAAGTAGGCAAGGTAGAGTTATTGTTCTTGCACATTGCACTTCTTACCAATGTGCTATGTCAGTGTATTAAGTTTGAAAAAAATCCCTCAAGTACTTTTGGAGTTATGCTTCGGACAAGTAAATCTGATAAAGGGGAGTAACTCTTAAAGTAGGCAATGTAGAGTTATTGTTCTTGCACACTGCACTTCCTACCAATGTGCTATGTCAGTGTATTAAGTTTGAAGAAAATCCCTCAAGTACTTTTGGAGTTATGCTCCGGAATTTTTTTTCAAGTAAATCTGATAAAGGGGAATAACTCTTAAAGTAGGCAAGGTAGAGTTATTGTTCTTGCACACTGCACTTCCTACCAGTGTGCTATGTCAGTGTATAAAGTTTGAAGTAAATCCCTCAAGCACTTTTGGAGTTATGCTCTGGACAAAACTTTTAAAGTAAATCTGATAAAGGGGAATAACTCTAAAAATAGGCAAGGTAGAGTTATTGTTCTTGCACACTGCACTTCCTACCAATGTGCTATGTCAGTGTATTAAGTTTGAAGAAAATCCCTCAAGTACTTTTGGAGTTATGCTTCGGACAAGTAAATCTGATAAAAGGGAGTAACTCTTAAAGTAGGCAATGTAGAGTTATTGTTCTTGCACACTGCACTTCCTACCAATGTGCTATGTCAGTGTATAAAGTTTGAAGTAAATCCCTTAAGCACTTTTGGAGTTATGCTCTGGACAAAGTTTTTCAAGTAAATCTGATAAAGGAGAATAACTCTAAAAGTAGGCAAGGTAGAGTTATTGTTCTTACACACTGCACTTCCTCCCAATGTGCTCTGTCAGTGTATGAAGTTTGAAGTAAATCGCTCAAGTACTTTTGGACAAAATTGGGACGGACGCACGGACGGACGGACGGACGGAGGAAGACCATTTCTAATATCCCATTCGCCTTCGGCGGGGGGATAAATCACGGATATGTGTAGCAAATATGTTTCTGTATTCTTAACAGGAGATTTTAATGCACAAATTGATGAGTTGGCTGATTTTACTGTCTGCGACTATTTTTTAGCAGACTTTTTTGACTAAGATAATGATACAATGCAATTTTTGACCAAAAATCACGTATGGACTTTTATAACATTAACACTGTTAGAAAATCAGAAGACAAAAAGGTTAATAATCACGGTTATAAACTGATTAATATATGCAAAGATAATAATTTGATTATAACCAATTGTAGACTAGGCAGTGACAAGGGAATAGGTAAAATGACCTTCAGGAATATTTCTGTTCTAGACTATTTAGTATCCTCTCTTGACGGCTACAACTTACTGAAAAGCTTTAAAGTGGTTGAGCTTGATCACCTTTATTCAGATGGTCATTCCTTGCTAGATTTCAGTCTAGCTATTAAACCTTTAGAAAATGAACTACCTTCTAATTCTGAAAGGCAAAATTCTGTTTAGTGGGACAATAGATTAGCCACTGAATTTGTATCTAATATCAATGTCAGTACAGTCAATGATATATTACTTAAAATAGATACATATAGGGGGAATACTACACAAGGTAATATTGATAATATCTCTGATTTACTCAATTCTGCCTTTTTATTCACTGCAAATAAAACTTTTCCGGCTAGAAATAATACAAATGTAAATGACTAAAGAAAAAAAAGCATTGGTATGGAACACAATGTAAGAAAGCAAAAAAGGTGTATAACAAAGCACGCAAAAAGTTCAATAGACACCCCTCCCAGGAGAACAAGTTATTACTCCACTATACATGTAAGAATTATAAAAAGATAATGAGCAAATATATAAGTTTTTATAATAAAAAAAGAAACAGTTCTAAGAAAAATGCAAAGTAAACAGCCTAAAGATTATTGGAGATACCTTAATAAAGGCAACCCTAGGAAAAATACTAAAATGCCTTCATTAGATTCATTGTATATGCATTTTAAGCAAGCTAGTAATAATGACAGGCATGATACTGATGATACTGGCATACTCAATAATATTGATCTACAAAACAGTGACAATATACTAAATACAGAAATTAGTGCTGATGAGATAAATTAATGCATAAAATCCTTAAAAAATAATTAATCTAATGGCAAAAATAATATTTTGAATGAATACATAAAATGTTCTAGACATAAAATGTTGCCAGTATATGTTTCTCTGTTTAATTTAATCTTAGAAACTGGGTTATTACATTCTGAGTGGTCACAAGGAGTTATTATTCCACTTTTTAAAAATAAGGGTGATACAAGTATCCCTGAAAATTATCGCCCTATAACTCTACTTGGTTGTGTCAGTAAGCTATTTACTTCAGTGTTAAATAATAGATTAAATAAATTTCTCCAAAGTAATAATCTGTTGGAAGAGAATCGGACAGGTTTTAGGAGTAACTATTCTACGCTTGATCATATATTTACATTAAATTCTATTATTGAAATCCTAAGGAAGCAAAAAAGAAAGTTTTTCAGGGGCGGACCCCGGATTTTGTCTTGGGGGGGGGCGTAACTTTTTTGCCATTTGGTGGTTCTGCTTAAAAACAAAAATAATATCAAACAGGGAATGCCACGTACCAAAAAACGCAGCCTTATAAGACGGCATTTATGACTGTGTGTTTATTCTTTGTTTTTAAGTAATCGAACACTAAATAGCGGTGGAGCGCGCGAGTGTATATAATTAACATGTATAATTGAATGGCAATGAACAATGTCGGGGCCTTAGCCAGAGGTTAAAAAATAGTGAGGCACTTTCTAGGGGGTTCGGGGGCATGCTCCCCCGAAAAAATGTTTTTTTGAGGGTGCCAATTCGTGCATTTTCCTGCATTTCAAACGTGTTTTTGATACTTTTAAGATACCGATTTCGGAAACAGAAAATATAAATTTATACTCAGATATTTATGTAAGGTTGGGGAATTTTAGGGGGGGCGCGCGCCGGGTGCGCCCCCTCCCTGGATCCGCTAGTGTTTTTTGCCTGTTAGTGGACTTCGCAAAAGCATTCGATTCAGTGTGGAGAGTAGGATTGTGGCAAAATTATTAAAAACTGGAATCAATGGTAAATTTTTTATACTTATTAGAAATATGTATTCAAACATATTGTCTTGTGTTTCTAGGAAAGGACAAAACTCTCCCTTTTTTGATTGTAACTGCGGAGTGAGACAAGGGGAAAATCTTTCCCTGGTACTTTCTCACATTTTTTAAATGACCTTGAAACATTCCTAGAGGAAAATGGCAAAACAGGAATTGAGTTTAAAGATATAGAAGATGAGCTGCTTACTTTCCTGAAAATATCACTTCTTTTACATGCAGATGATACTGTACTGATAGCTGATGATCCGCATAAATTACAACAAAAAAAATGATTTTGTGCATTGCTGTAATATAGGGAATCTTAATATTAACAAAGACAAGACCAAAGTTCTGATTTTAGGCTCAAGGGTAGATAACAATTTCTTCTTCAAACTAGATGACATTGATTTAGAGATAGTTAATTCTTATAAATATCTTAGAACATTTTTTGCAAAGTCTGGTAGTTATCTGAATACAAGGAAATATTTAGTACAGCAGGCCAGAAAAGCTCTTCACTTACTTTATAAAAAGAACCTTTAATCTTAATCTCCCATTGGACTTAGTTCTGAAATTATTTGACCACACAATTTTACCAATACTAACTTACTCATCAGAAATTTGGGGATATGAAAATATAAATATGTTAGAGAGAATACACTGTGAATTTTTTAAGAAAAATTCTTCATCTCAGAAAGAGTACTCCATTATACATGTTGTATGGTGAATCAGACAGATATCCTATAGAAATTATAATTAAAAGTAGGATGATAGGTTTCTGGAACAGACTTGTTACTGGTAATCAAAATAAAATCTCCTACAAGTTGTATCAGTATATGAGAAATCTTCCTAATTTTAACTCTAAATGGATGAGTAAAATAAAAGATATTTTGAATAAAACTGGTAACTCTCATTTATGGCAAAACCAAGACGATTTGATCAGCAAATTAATAAAAATAAGAATCAAGCAAACACTGATAGATCAAAACCTTCAACATTGGCATGCTTCATTAAATGAGTCAAGTAAATGAAGAAACTATTTAATATTTAAAGACAATAAACAGTTAGAAGAATATTTGTTAATATTAAAAAAGAATGACTATATTAATATGATAAAATTCAGAACTGGCAATCATTACTTCCCTGTGGAAACTGATAGGTGGATAGGAACTGATATCTCAAATAGAAAGTGCTCATTCTGTAACTTGAACGAAGTAGGGGATGAACTACATTACTTATTAAAATGCCCCTTCTTTGATAATTTCAGAAAAAAATACATTAAAAGGTATTATTTTACTAGCCCCAATACTTCAAAGTTTAAAGAGCTATTAACTAGTACAAATATAAGTCAGTTACAGAAACTATGCAAATTTATTAAAGTACTTCTGCAAACTATTAAGTGAATAATATCAAATATTTCTTTAATAATAAATATTGTCTCTTTCAGTCAATGGTAATTATACTATACATTACTTAGTATACCAAGTCATAGCCAGTCATAGCCTCGCTTAATTAATCAAACTAAAACTATTTTTCATCTTATCTTACCTTCAAACAGCGTGATTTAATTCCATGTAATTTCCCAAATATCATAGTTCTGGTTGGTAAACAATTGAACATGCAGCGATTTTATTTTTAACACACCTGGTTGACCCATTTGTAATCCACACGCGGTCTAATGTCACGTGACTAGTGATGTATTAACACCCCCGCAATCTATTGTCTGTATGATATGCGTTAGACTAAGAAAACTCATTTGGAACAAAATACAATTATATATATATATAGCACTGACCCCCCCCTCACCGAACCCAACTGAACTATTTCTTTCCTTTCTTATTTATCATGTCATGTGAGTAGTATTTTTGTATTGATTTTGAATTGTATGCTCATAAGTGTTACTTGTAACATACTGAGTTAATAAAGTGATGTTCTGTTCTATTCTGTTCTGTTCTGTTCTGCAGGAAGTTATTGAAGATTCTTCTGGCACATACAAACTCATATAGACGGCGGGCGGAATAATCCGGACGGAGCACGTGCCAGATCCACACCATTTGAGAACAACGATAAATTCCCGTATCATCAACGATGGTAAGACAGAAAATTTCGTATCGCCTACTATAGATGTGGCTTTCCGAAGATTGACATCCACCTTAAACGGGTTTATTTTGCCCAAACCAGAACTAGAAGAGCAATAGATTCTTATAAATCTAATGAACTTTGAAATAGATGTTGATTAAACAATTAGTGACAATAGGTTTAGATTATGCTATCTCATACAATATTGTGTAGGTCAGGCAAAGAGTTTTATTGAGGACTGTGTTTTATGAGAGCCAAAACAATGGCTACAAACGCGCAAGAGATATTTTATAATCGTTTTGCCCCACGCAATTGCTAGATCTAACATTGATGTGTAACAGGACCCTAAGATAAAGGCCTTAGATACCGATAGTCTTTCTCAGTTTGCATTAGAGATGTAAATATCCGAAATTAGGCTGTCCAAGTAAGGTTTTGTTTCCGATTTAGATAAATTCAGAAAATATGAGACGCATTGTCGAATGTCATCTACATATGCCCTTAAAGGGACACTCCATATAATTGGTGTCAAACTGTATAACTTCAAAAACACAAATAATAGTAGCGAGGTGAGATCTTTCTGCGCATGCCGAAATTATATCTGTCAACATTGGTCATGCAATTCAAATAATAAGATTTAATACCAGACCACGCGACACGTCATCTTGATGTGCTAGACATTTGTGCCAAATTATTTTAAAATCCTTCAATGCATGACAAAGTTACAGTCCGGACACGAATGTGTGCATATATGCATATAGAGGAATCCATTGCCTTCTAACTCTAAGTGTGACCTTGACCTTTGAGCTAGGGACAGGGGGCTTGCACGCGACACATCGTCTTGATGTGCGTGACATTTGTACCAAGTTATTTTAAAATCCTTCAATGCATGACAAAGTTACAGTCATGAAACGAATGTGTGCATATATGCATATATAGAGGAATCCATTACCTTCAAACTCTAAGTTTGACCTTGACCTTTGAGCTAGGGACGTGGGTCTTGCACGCGACACGTCGTCTTGATGTGCTAGACATTTGTGCCAAGTTATTTTAAAATCCTTCAATGCATTAAAGGATTCCATTACCTACAAACTCTAAGTGTCACCTTGACTTTTGTGGTAGGGATGTGGGTCTTGCACGCGACACGTCGTCTTGATGTGCTAGACATTTGTGCCAAGTTATTTTAAAATCCTTCAATGCATGACAAAGTTACAGTCCGGACACGAATGTGTGCATATATGCATATATATAGGAATCCGTTACCTTAAAGTATGACCTTGACCGTTGAGCTAGGGACGTGGGTCTTGCACACAACACGTCGTCATGATGTGCTAGACATTTGTGCCAAGTTATTTTAAAATTCTTCAATGCATGACAAAGTTACAGTCCGGACACGAATGTGTGCATATAAAGATGATTCCATAACCTTCATACTCCAAGTGTGACCTTGACCTTTGAGGTAGGGATGTGGGTCTTGCACGCGACACGTCGTCTTGATGTGCTACACATGTGTGCCAAGTTATTTTAAAATCCTTCAATGCATGACAGAGTTACAGTCCGGACACGAATTTGTAAGTGGGGACGCACAGACGGACGGACGGACAGACAGACAGGCGGTAAGACGGACGGACAGACGGACGGTGCAATTTTAATATGCCACCCTTCGGGGGCATAAAAACCATATTAAAACCTGAAACTAATAGATAAATAACGTACTGTTACATTCTTTTAATTAGGGAAAAGGCACGAATCCTGGATATGGCCCCATGTTTTAACGAACTTTCAAAATAAAAATTCTGACATTTTGGTATTTTTATATTGACAAGCAACCTATACTCGTTTACTAGCAAATGAAAGTAAAAAATTCGGACTATTTTCTGAGTAGCAATTGTACCTCTAAGAACCCAATGTTTACTGAAAATTTGGTATTTTTACCCAAATTTGTGCATTTGGACACGATTTTGATACGGTCCGCATGTTCTGGCCAAAACGAAAATTCGTTGATATGATAAAGAATGAAAACGGTATGCAAAACGTGTAAATTCATCGTGGTCAGAGAATGCGAACCTAGTAAATTCTTTGTTTCAAAGTGACTTCTCCCATACTTTTTAGGTCCAGATTTGGACTATTTTTCGTCAATAACTCCTTGATTAACACATTTTATTGGCTCTTTTATCCTTTTTTTCGTTCAGACAAAACGTCTTTAAAATCTTTAGATTCTTTCACTCAATCAACTACTCTTTTCGATCTTTGATCGGCATCTTTAGCTTCGTCTCTCCACCATTTTTGTGGAAGCGTCTGTGGCAACTGTCAACAAATCGATACTTTTCCGGTAAAATGTAGCTTCCTGTCTACGGAGATTGTAACAGATCGCAGGGTAAATATTTCACTATTTCTACTTCATATTCTTTGCATGATTATAGAGATATATAATCTACACTCTTGTTTATCAATAGAATCTACAACATTTATTTGCATGTACAGTACTGTACAGTACTGTACTGTAGTACTTGATCTAGGCTATATTCTTCGCTCAGTTCATTATGTATACTAAACATGATTCCACCGGGTTTTTTTCAGTAAAAAAACATTAAACAGTTATGAGCAATTCAATTTATAATATAATCTAGATAAAAGATATTGAAAGGAAAACAACAGACGCTACATTCGGGTTGATTAAAAAATAGAATGAGTATATAATTAGGCTACGATACTGAATATATGATCGTTCGCAGTAGTGTAATTTCCCATTCTATCGGATATCGAAACCCGGCATTTCCATCTGATTTTTTTTTCTTTTCAACATTTTTAAGTCGGTTGAACAATCACCCGATTTTGTATTCTTAACGTTACTCAACCTTTTATTTTCAATAAAAGTGAATTTCAATAAAAATGAAATGTGTATGAATATGATTGTATACAATTTTACCCTTCCCTACGTACAGACGCCTCTGCAGCAGACGACTTTAAACAAAATGTGGCAAAGAGAGAAATGAGCAATTTTGCCGTTTTTCACTATGTTTTCAACTCTATTTAATGATTAAACTTTCATTTATAGAGGTTTACCATATTATTAACCAGATGGTTTCTATGTTGTCTGATGCAGATTTGTTGTGGGGAAAAGGGTTAAAGCTACTCGCTCTCAGTTACCGTTGAATTATTTTTATACCCCCGAAACGAAGTTTATGGGGGTATATAGGAGTCACCCGGTGGTTGGTCGGTCGGTCGGTCGGTCGGGTGGTCTTTTCCTTGTCCGGAGCATAACTTGAAAACTACTGGTTGGAATTCAATACAACTTCATACAATGGTCAAGCACATTGAGAGGAAGTGCAGTGCACAAGAACTATAACTCCATCTTGACTAATTACAGAGTTATTGCCCTTTGTTACTTTTCCTTGTCCGGAGCATAACTTGAAAACGGCTGGTTGGAATTCAATACAATTTCATACAATGGTCAAGCACCATGAGAGGAAGGGCATTGCAAAAGAACAATAACTCTATCTTGACTCATTTCAGAGTTATAGCCCTCTGTTACTTTTCCTTGTCTGGAGCATAATTCGAAAACTATTGGTTGGAATTCAATACGACTTCATACAATGGTCAAGCACATTGAGAGGAAGTGCAGTGTACAAGAACCATAACTCTATCTTGACAAATTACAGAGTTATTGCCAAGAACAATATCTCTTTTTAGTTTGTTTGCAAGGTATTCTGTTACTACGAACTTCCTCAGTTTATAAAGCAGTCTTTCGGGGGTATTAATCGCATTTAGTGATGGCTCTAGTTGCAGAAGGCAGAACACCAAGAGAAACACCCTTAAGGGCCCGACGAAACAGGCCAGAGGACAGAAATCAAAACAGTTTCGTCCCAGTGGGATTTAAAAACTGCCCATCACAGAGTCCTCCCCCTCTTCCGTCAGACACAATCAAAGAGGGAAGCATAGCGTCCAACTGTAAACGGGTTGAACACCAAACATGCGGTGTGTCTCAAAACAGTTGGGTCGTAACCTCTTTTAACAAAACGTTTTATAATTTTAGCAAATACAGTTGGAAAATTGCCATGACCCAAAATCTTACGAAGTTTGTAAACCACATCCCCATAAAAATCGGGTTTTGAAATACCTTCTCGCAGAAGTCTTTAGATTACTATTGAATTTCAAAACCAAATCAGAATTACGATAGTAAAATTAAGCAAAATATTTACGCAATTTGTAATAACGGTAGCCCTGTTGAAGAAGTTTATTTGTAATATATTGATTACGTTCATTGAAATCCTCAACATGACTACACGCTCTGGCAAACCGAATTAACTGAGAAATGTATACCCCATAAGATGTAGCATGAGGTACATCCCCATCCAAATGGGGGAAATTTACAATACTAAAATTAAAATCATCCCTCTTGTCATAAATTTTGGTATGTATAATATTGTTATAAATAGAGAGATGTAAATTAAAAATGAAGCACCAGTATCCAAATTGTTAGTTTTAATTAACTGGAGTTCCCGGGGATAAATAGTGTCCACCAATTGACCAAAAAACGGGTTATCCATATTAAGAATATCATCCAGATAGCGTGATGTATTATTAAAAGCAGTGATAATGTCTGCCTGCGTATCTGGAGAAAGACTCAACATAAAGTCTCTTTCATAACAATATAAAAATCAAAGCGCTGTGAGCGCTGAAGGCCTGGGGTCCCTGAAAAACAACTTTTGACCTACGTGTTTTGCGCTGAATCTTACCTAAAGCACGGGTCGAAATGTGCAGAGGACGAAATTCAATATATGACACAGAATGAATGATTCACAAATATATGGGTGGCAGGGAAGTTTGTTTTATTATAAAACGTATGTTAAATGAAAAATAATCACATAGTCAACATTATAAAATGTTTAAGCCAATAAAAATAATTCGATCTGCGCTTTGTACAACTTCAAGCGATATGATCTGATGATGTGGATCGAAAATTATTGTGTACCAAGGACAAGACCTTGAAACAGAAATAAACAAAGCAATACCAGCAATGAAATATAAATACAGTACTGTACAATGTGTATAACAGAGAAAACCAAAAATGATTCTGGGTTACCTTGTAGTTGTAATCGGTGAAACCGTTCACTGGGCCTTGACATGCAGCGTCCTCGATAAATGGCGGGTGATTTTGATCACGTGAGTTCCTTCTCGGGAATGTACGTAAATTATATCTTTTTTAGAGACATTTATTTTTAGGTAAATATATATGTAATCGTTCGTAAATAACAAAGTTGTCAATGAAATAACATCGGAAATTTGAAAATCAAACTACAAACTCTTATATCGAGCTTCGTACGTTTTCGTAAATTTCCGTAAATATCCGTACTTTTCCGTGGTATGCATATGATTATCTTCCGTAATCAGCTAACAGCGCATTAATTTCTAAAACAGAAAAAATGTGTAATGCAGTCCGTAAGCTATATACCTTCCTGCAGTCGTTTGAAGTTTTATGTACTGTTTTTATTTGTAATATGTTCTTATCATATGCGACATTCAAACAGAAGATTGATCTGGTCTGTCTTGCACTACTTTCGCATAGCGCATGTTTACAGTTGTTATTCACACATAGCACAGGTAAAATTCTTGCAGGGTTTGAAATGTGGTATACTAACTTAGGCCTAGGGGACTTTCAGTCCCCAGGCCAACAAGTCTGCGACAAGGGGTGCACAATTTGTTCCCATGGGAATACCGATTACTTGTCTGAAAACTGCATTCCCAAACCTTATATAAATGTTGTTCAATAAAAAGGAAAGGGCTTTACAAACTTCGTCACAGGTCCACATAGTATAATGTTTAACAATACAGCTAGTAAAAAAAAGCTTTATCGAAATTGCAGGCGAGAAATGTAACATTCTCCCTGGCAAAAGTCTTTTGAATTAGGGCAGTTAGCTTATCAAATTATGTGGTAAAGTGGTATACAGAGTAGAAAAATCGTATGTACTGACTGAAGTTACTTTGTAATTATTAACTTTAAACTTATCCAGGATTTCGCCATAATTTTTGATCGACCAAAATAAATGTTTACCATGTAAGGCATGCCCCACCCCTCCCTCGTTCCGCCTAGTACTCTTTCTATATCCAAGAAGTTTTAGGTGAGAGGAATGGATATTATATAGATTGTAATTTAATAAAATATAAGTAATTATAATATATTGAAGGTAACAAGAAAAAAATTGTAGTAAAAGGAGATAATTAAAAAATGGACACGCTAGAGTTGGCGTTCTTGTACACTGCACTTCCTTTAAATGTCCTCTGTCTGTGTATAAAGTTTAAATAAATTCCCTTGAACACTCTCGGAGTTATTTTTCTGGACAGAAGTGTTATATGAAAACCCAATAAGGGGAGATAACTAAACATAGAGTAAGATACTGTTATGGTTCTTAGACACTGCACTGCGTCTTAATGTCTCCATACAAATATAAGTGTATGCAATCTGAATCAATTCGGTTCAGTACTTAAGGAGTTATCGCCTGGACTGGACGAGAAAATTCAATAAAGGGACATATTTAAAAAAAGGACAAGCTAGAGTTAAGGTTCTAGTACATTGCATTTTCTCTCAATGTTCTCTGTCTGTGGGTAAAGTTTAAATAATTTGCCTTGAATAATTTCATAGACATGCTCCGGACAAAAGTGTTACGGACGGACGGAGCCCATTACCATATCCCCTCCACCTTGCATGAGGATGAACTCTGAATTTAAATTATATGTCACACAAAGTTATAAGCATAACCGGTGAAGTTGCCGAATCGGACATAAACGTTTAATACATGCATATGACATTAACTACGAACCACTCACAGTTAAACACTTCCTTACTGACTGTCCAGTGTCTGATTAAACTTTTTGCCAAAATACCTATACATAATATTCTATCCTTTTTAAAAGACATAAATATTTATAGTAAATTTTAATTCACTTTTTTAAATAATTATTGTATCATTTTATATAATTGCTTTTATCTTAAGTTTTCGACCAACTGTTCTAATGAATATTTAGTTTTAATCTGACAAAGTTACCGCCAGACACTAATGACCCTTATGGGTTGACGTGTCGTTAAATATTAATCATTTATTCATTAGTTTTCAACATTTCATAGATCTTAAATTACAAATAATCTTAATACGCGTCTATATTGTGCACAATAGATTTGTTTTGTACAAAATTAAAGGCAAAACTTAATTTATTAATTATTTTATCAAACTCAAATTTTCAACACAATATAGTCACATTCGATGCAGTATGTCATATATTTCATTGTGAGAAGACGCCCGTTACGATTCCAGACTTAAAAGAAAATTTGATTTGGTGTTAGTAAATGGATTTGGTGTTAGTAATATTGCGCCGCATGACGTTAAATGAGCGTTCGCGTAGAAAATAATGCTTTGCATTTATTTTCCTTGTGTAATATCTGGTCATGCTAGAATCGAAATAACATCCTTTTCAGCATTGTTATCGTCTAGTAAACAATGATTTGTCGGTCTGATGCGCAGTTATTAACCACTCGGGCCTCTGGCTTTCGTGGCTAATTACTGCGTATCAGTACTCTAAATCATTGTTTATTGAACGATGAACACCGCTGGAACGGATGTTATTTCATAAAAAGGCGATTCAATTTAAATTCTTAAAATGGTGCTTGAAAGAGGCTTTGAGGGTAGAATAACTAACCTATTCATTGGACACGGAAGTGCGCTATAAAACTGGGGTTTTTAAAGAATCTTCGGAGAGTACTTTCAAGTTATATCACTGTATAATAAATTGGTAAGCAACAATTCCATAATTGAAATAGACAGAACATACGCAATTATTTTCAAAGACTCTTGAACAAACTTCACGTACTTTATAAAAACCTTGTTATTTTCTATACGAGTCTGAGCACTTGTGCTCACAAGAGGACGGTACTGAGTAATTTAGTGGTAAGCATATATATTTTCTATTATTTTTTCGAACACATCATTATCTGTTAAAAAGAAAAGTAAGTTGTATTGATAATACCAAGATAACTCTCGGTTATTCAAATAGTAAATTTGCCTTCTGGATGTGTGGCACTACCTACATGCTGATCTTCAGGCTGGAATACTAACTCTTCTTCTTCAAATTCTATACCATGTCTGTCTACATATTGATAAGGGTATCCCGGAGGTTTACTAATGTTTGGTTGATGACGAATAGTAACTTTTCTTCTCTCAACATTCACTGGATCATTAGATCTGAATAGCGGATCTTTAAACATTTCTCTAGCTGCGTGCTCAATGGAATAAATTTCCTTCCACTTCATTAACGAGACATGAGAAGTCTTTTCTGTAACATCTAAACTCAAGTAACCTGAAGGATCATAGTGCTCTCGCGGAAGCATCGTCATGGTGCTTCTATTGCAATCATAACCATAATTCTTTACTCGGTTTGCAGACACTGATC
The DNA here is from genome assembly GCA_022818135.1 of Saxidomus purpurata. NCBI lineage: Eukaryota > Metazoa > Mollusca > Bivalvia > Venerida > Veneridae > Saxidomus > Saxidomus purpurata. The sequence goes on along the minus strand of JAFMSR010000008.1, from coordinate 44,774,714 downwards.
TATCTGTAGCTGTTTTCTTCTCCTTGCCAACAAATGCCATGTCGCCAGTTGCTTCAGAGTTTAACTGCTGCCCCGGCTTTCCTTCATTTGCCACATTAGTTTTGTAATCAATTAGGCTCTCTGATTTTAACCCAGACTTATTTACAAGAAATTTGTTATTTCCTGAATTTTTAAGGCTTTCATCTGGGATGTCTTGAGTGTGTATATGATTGCCTTTAGGCTGAATGTCTTCTTCCGCTAGTGTTTCATAATGCATTGTTACTATTAGACTCCGAAGTGATGTGTCGTCTGGAGTGGCATAATGGCGGGATTCGGAAAGGCTTCCAATTTCTGCATATGAACTTCTCAATCTGTAAATATGTTAATAGAAAACGTACTATGGAATAAGTGAAGAAGTGCTACTTTTATCCTAAGTGTTGTCCGTTGTCGAATTACAAATAACTATTAAAGAAAACCTATAACTTAAAAGTATCTGTGTACAATCAAACTCTGATTCGGTATCTGAGAATGTTACGACGATTAATAATACATGTAACATTTCAGTTTTATCAGTAAAAAACTGCAGTATAAGTTAACATAAAGTGCCTGTACTGGCTGTACTCTTACAATTTCCCTCCTGACAGACGATTATCTTTATACTCTTGGCAAGAGATTACCCTTACCCTGCTGGCTAGCGATAACCTTTACCCTCCTGGCAAGCGGAAACCTTACTCTCCTGACAAGAGATACCCTAACCCTCCTGGCACGAAATAACCCTTACCCTTATGACAAGCGATTACCCTACCATCCTGGCAAGAGATACCGTAACCCTCCTGGCAAGAAAATTACACTTACCCTTCTTGCAAGTGATTACCCGTACCCTCCTGGCAATCGATTACCCTTAACCTTCTGGCAAGCAAAACACCAACCTTCCTGGCAAGAAATTACCCTTACCCTCCTGGCAAGAGATACCCCAATCCTCCTGGCAAGAAATTAACCTTACCCTCCTGGCAAGAGATACCTAACCCTCTTGGCCAAAAATGCTCTTACCCTTCTGGCATGCGATTATCCGTACCCTCTTGGCAATTGATTAACCTAACCCTTCTGGCAAGCTATAACCCTTACCCTCCTGGCTAGCGATAACCTTTACCCTCCTGGCAAGCGGTAACCTTACTCTCCTGACAAAAATACCCTAACCCTCCTGGCAAGTAATAACTCTTATCCTAATGGCAAGAGATTATCCTTACCCACCTGACAAGCGATAACCTTTATCCTCCTGGCAAGAGATTACCCTTACTATCCTGACAATATATACCCTTACCCTCTTTGCAACAAATTACACTTACCCTTCTGGCAAGCGATAACCCGTACTCTCCTGGCAATCGATTACCCTCACTCTTCTGGCAAGCGATTTCCCTTACCCTCCTGGCAAGAGATACCTTACCCTCTTAGCAAAACATTTCCCTTACCCTTCTTGCAAGCGATTACCCGTACCCTCCTGGCAATCGATTACCTTAACCCTTCTGGCAAGCGATTACCCTTACCCTCGTGGCAAGAGATACCCTAACCCTCCTGGCACGAGATTACCCTTACTCTCCTGGCAAGCTTTAACCCGTACCCTCCTTGCAATCGATTACCCATTCCCTTCTTGCAAGCGATTACGCTTACCTTCCTGGCAAGAGATACCCCAACCGTCCTGGCAAGAAATTACCCTTACCCTTCTGGCAAGCGATTACCCTTACTGTTCTGGCAAGATATACCCTAAGCCATTTGGCAAAAATTGCCCTTACCCTTCTTGCAAGCGATTACCTTTACCCTCCTGACAAGTAATTACCTTTACTCTCCTGGCAAGAAATTACCCCTACTATCCTGAAAAGAGATACCCTAACCCTCCATGAAAGAAAGTATTCTTACCCTCCTGGCAAGAGATTACCCTTACTATCCTGACAATATATACCCATTACCTCCTGGCAACAAATTACACTTACCCTTATGGCAAGCGATTACTCGTACCCTCCTGGCAAGCGATTACCCCCACCCTTCTGGCAAGCGATTACCCTTACCCTCCTGGCAAGAGATTGACCCTTACCCTCTTAGCAAAATCACCATTACCCTTCTGGCAAGCGATTACCCTTACCCTCCTGGCAAGAGATTGGCCCTTACCCTCTTAGCAAAATCACCATTACCCTTCTTGCAAGCGATTACCCGTACCTTCCTGGCAATCGATTACCTTAACCCTTCTGGCAAGCGATTACCCTTTTCCTCGAGGCAAGAGATGCCCTAACCCTCCTGGCAAGAGATTACCCTTACTCTCCTGGCAAGAGATACCCCAACCCTCCTGGCAAGCGATTACCTTTACCCTTCTGGCAAGCGATTACCTTTACCCTTCTTGCAAGCACAAAAATTGCCCTTACCCTTCTGGCAAGCGATTGCCTTTACCCTCCTGACAAGCGATTACCTTTACCCTCCTGGCAAGAAATTACCCTTACTATCCTGAAAAGAGATACCCTAACCCTCCTGGAAAGAAATTACCCTTACCCTTCTGGCAAGTGATGACCCATACTCTCCTGGCAATCGATTACCCTTTGCCTTGCAAGAGATAAACCTTATCCTCCTGGCAAGAGATTGGCCCTTACCCTCGTGTCAAGCAATTATATTTACACTTAATCTACAATAAATTAATAAGAATATATAATCCTTACTCTCCTTGCAAGCGATCATATTTACCCTCCTAGCAAGAGATTATCCTTACCCTCCTGGTAAGAAATTACCCTTACTCTCCTTGCAAGCGTTTACCTTACCCTCCTGGCAAGAGTTACCCGTACTGTCCTGGCAAGCGTTTATACTTACCCTCTTAGCAAGAGATTACCCTTACACTCCTGGCAAGAGATTACTTTAACTCTCCTGGCAAGCGTTTATCCTTACCCTCCGTGTAAGAGATTAGCCTTACATCCCTGACAAGAGATTACCCGTACCCTCCTGACAAGCGATTATCTTTACCCTCCTGGCAAGCGATGACCCTTACCCTCAAAACAAGAAATACCCTTACCCTCCTGGCAAGAAGTTACCCATACCCTTATGTCAAGCGATTACCCTTACCTTTAAAGAGGTTATTCTTACCTTCCTGGCAAGACATTTACCCTCATAGCAAGAGATTACTCTTACTCTCCTGGCAAGACATTTACCCTCATAGCAAGAGATTACTCTTACTCTCCTGGCAAGAGATTACCCTTTCTCTCCTTACAAGCGATAACCCTTACTCTCCTTGAAAAAGATCATCCTTACCCTCGTGGCCAGCGAGTACCCTTACCTTCCTGACAAGCGATTTATCATACTCTCCTTGCAAGAGATAAGTAGCTAGAATTTCATTTTACAGGACACATATTTCGGACACGGCTTAGTCGTTTGGAAAATTTATATTTTAACACAAACATGGCCGTGCATTTAGCGAAACGTGGAAATGAGCATTTGGACAAAATATAGTATGTACTTAAAAAATCAACTTTCAACATACACAATTTCAAATGTCCAGTTGATAAAAACTAACTAACTAAATGCTGAATACGTACATCTACTTAGTCATTGCTAACTCTACAATATGATGTCCCATACCATAATTTGACGACAAAACGCACTTAAGTGAGCAGTAAGTTAATATTTTCTGATAGCACCATATCTATGTGACGGACAAATTATATACCGTTTCAATTAAGATCGTATCCTTCTGTTGTTATTGTATGCTTCACGCTGTTTTCAGTAATACGAAACTTATTAGAATTGATGCTACCTTAGTCTGCCTTGAAGTGGGACACATTTTATAGGTCATAGGTCCCTTTTCCCCGTCAGTTAATTACAATACTGAAAAAGGCTACGTTTTTACATATTTGTTTTTAATTGTGGAACAATCACGTGAGCATGTATGGAGCAAGTATCAAATATTTAAAAAGTAAGGTTCTATAAAGACTTCAAGGATTTCCATGCAGCTCATGAAAGCAATAGTACTTGCATTTACCTTCCAGTACAGTCAACATATACTGATGTATGTGTGTTTTTTCTTTCGGCACTCGTACGATCTGATGATTCTGAACTTTTATTTCCTGAACGGGAGCCTGTGTGAGATATATTTAGTAGTACATCATTGCAATTATGACAAAAATGTACTTCTTTTGTGTAAATTATATTTAGATAGTGATTAAATCATATATAAATATATACTCCGAGTAACGTATTGTACGTGTTTAAATGAAATTGTATATTGCACTACACCAAGAGCCACATCTTAATTTTCCTAAGAAAGCAAGAGATTAGTAACTGTGCTGATATTATCTTAAAATACGTCTTTTGAAACGCACGGCAGGTAAACATAAAAACGGAAAATATAGTCAACAAATGTAAGCAATCACCAAAACAAATGGGGAAACATAATAACAAACCGAATTGTAATTTTGTTCGTATTGGCTTGTATCCATTTAAAATTAGACAGTCGCACAGATAGACAGACTTGTATCTTTCTAGAGTCGACTAAAGTGTATCCTGCTTCCAGACTCGTATGGAGATATAATGAATATTATGGACATTAACACAAAGTGTGTTTACAAACTAGTTGAGAAAGATAACTAAAATTGAACATTTATTTACATATATTCATATGTGATTTTTAAAGTTCTAAAATCATTAATTAAAAAGAAATATTACCACTGTCTATATTTGTTTTGTTTACATGTCGACGGTACAGTATGAAAACACAAATATTGATACCAAGAATGCATAACGCTGTTACGACAGACACTACAATAATAGTTCGAGTCTTAGAGGTGTTAGTCTGCATTGGCTTTGGCGTTGTTTCCGTTTTACTATTTAATTCGTCTGAAATTTATCAAAAAATAAACTATTATCACAACTCTACAAATGCATTTACAATTACATTGCATTTGTCACAATTAAGTGATATTCATTTATACAACCAATAAATAAATAAAAGGTTATTTCATTGGCTACATGATGCTTTCAGCTGATTAAATACTTTTCGATAGCCTAAGCCTGGGTATCTTTCCCATCTTTCCGGGGGGAAATTTAATTTCTCTAAAACGATAAACTAAAACATAAAATGTAAACAAGAGGGCCATGATGGCCCTATATCGCTCACCTGAATACAAGTACACTTGCCTAATGGGTGTGATCAATTTTGACCCAAGAGGCATGATTTGAACAAAGTAGGTGGAAGACCACAAGACAATGTTACATACCAAATAGGTTTTCCTATAAACGTCTTTGTAAAACAAGCGACCCCCTTGACGGGGCCAATATTGACCCCCAGGGGTATGATTTAAACAAACTTTGAAGAAGTCTACTAGGCAATGCTACATGCTAAATATCTAAAATCAAGTGACCTCCTGGAGGTGTCAATTTTGACCAGGGGGTTATAATTTGAACAATCTTAGTAGAGGTCTACTAGGCATTTTTACATGCCAAATATCTAATCTCTAGGTCTTGTGGTTTCAGAGAAGAAGATTTTTAAAGTTTTTCCTATATAAGCCAATTTATATGTAAAACCAAGTGACCCCCCGGGCGGGGTCAATTTTGACCCGGGGGTCATAATTTGAACAACCTTGGAAGAGGTCTTCTAGACAATCCCACATGCTAAATATCATAGCTCTCGGCCTTGCGGCTTTAGAGAAGAGATTTTTTAATTTGTTCCTATTTGTTGCCATAGCAACCAGAGTTCTGCATGAAATGGAGTTCTTTGAACAACTTTGATAGAGCTTCATGCAAAGTTTCATCAACATTGGCCAAGTGGTGTCAGAGGAGATGTCGTTTGAGAAAATGGTGGACGGACGGACAGACGGACGGACGGAATGCGATCCTTATAGCTCACTCTGGCACTTTGTGCCAGGTGAGCTAAAAACAACACATATATCGAGCAATTGAAAAAATCTGTTCAAAATGTTTGTGAGCTTTGACGTCTACTATTCATGTTTATACTGGAATTCCAAAATGCGTTGGAAACGCTTTAAAATTTGGTAGCTTATTATTTCAAAAGTAGATAAATATTGTACTGTATGGTAGCTTTTTATTTAATGATTCCTTCTAAAATATGCTAAATTGAGACAGTTCTCCAAACTTTAAACAAATTCTGAGAGCAAGCAGCTGTAAAGAGGCACACCCTTCATCTAGCAGATTATATTCTCGAAACATAGATTACGTGTTCAATGAACGTAAAATGATAAATAAATACAATTTCAAAGAAGAACCTATGGCGAAAAATGCCTCATTTTACCACAATTAATCAATATAGAGGCTTTCTGTAATAAATTGCATCCACCCATTAATTGTACAACAACAACTCTACATAGATTATTGAATGTTTTACGGTACTGCGGTATATTTTAAACCGGTGATTTTATCGATAATGACTGGGAATGCATAGCTGAAACTTTTAGGTTAAGTTATAATACTTCCAAAGATTCTATTATTTATGTTTAGGGGTTATTTGTGTGGCATCAGTTAAAGGGTATGTCCCTTTACCACCCCAAACATTACCCTTCAACGTGACCATCATGATTTCAGAAAGACTTTTATTTCTGATTAATATTACTTAAAAAATGACAAATGTAAAAGTTACATTGTATATGAATCTTTATCACACTTTTATTCCCATTAAATATAGAGAAAATTAGTGAAAATCTTTTTTGACTATCCCAGTCAAAAAGTAGAAATCCACTCTTTCTGTAAGGTATATTTTAATTCATACCTTTCAATAAGGGAAATAACTCGGCATAACTCGTTTTTTTCCGTCTTTTTAAAGCGTCTACTGTAGTTTAAAATTTGTTCTTGACCATGTCCTAATATGGAAAATTTGAAGGGTACTACATGTATATCTTTAATAAAAATGAAAATGATCCTTACCAATAGGTCTAGAACACTGCAGTGAAAAAGAACTGTTTACACCGTTTGCTGAAATTAAGTTAGAAAAATAGTTTGTACCGTCAAAACTGGATGTAAAACAGAACACCATGCAAAAATAAAAACAAAGACAGTCGAATTTCTTACATCTTGGTTGCTTAAAGAAATAAAGCCGAAAGGAGCTATGCGAGTGGTCATCCCAACATTATGCAGTCACTTGCTTTAATCATCAAATTGCAATTTTGACTAAAACATGATCTGATTTCTTTTCTCTTTAATGTCGTTTACTTTTATCTCTAATTGATAACTATTGTAACTAATGTCAATATAAAGATTTCCTTTTACATTTTGGTCAAGTAACAGAATTAATCATTGTAATCATAAACGCCATGTAGCCATACATCAAATAGCTCTCACAACATAGAAACAGAGACACTGATCGCAATAATTCTGACGTGCGGCTTCAAATGACTTCTAAAGACATGACAGAGACTATTCGTTGAGAAAAGAAAGCTAACACGTCAATCACAGTATGTATGAAACGATCGTGTAAATTGACACTATGCTTTGCGCAAAGAAATATGAAACTGATAAGGACTACTGTAGTTACCAAGCCGACCAGAGGAGTTCAGACAAATGATTCTTCCGTGCCAGATCGGGTAATCCGCAGTTTTTATCAGTGCTAATAATTTTAATCTTACTCTCTTTCCTACCCCAATCTTACTTCCCCACCCCTTCAGTGTTAACATGACTCTTGCACGTAAATGAAGTCAGAACAAACTACTTCAATGAATGAATGCGTTTATTCATACGCTACTAGAAGATAATAGCACTTAAATGTAAATCGTTACTGTTACTTGATTTCTGCGAATTGTATAATATGGTATGCAAGAAAAATAACCTATCACTGGCTGCTTGTATGGATTGGAATATCCTTATCTCAGGTAACGGGTTAGTAAGTAGACTTACTCAATTGGAGAGTGTTTGCGAATATGTAACTAAATAACTTTATTGAATTCGCAAATATTCAGTGGTAAACTAGAAAATTACCAGGAACATAAGATATTTAACTTCCGGCAAAACGTATGAGGATACATTTCCTGTTGCAATTTTCAATGCATTTAGAATGGTAATTTCAGCTTATTTAGTGAATGGTCTCCTAATATTCATGTCTTAAATTGTATTACATATACTATTTTATCATCATAATAAAGTCTATATATTTCAGGAGATGCATGAAAAAGAATGTAGAATATTTTTCCAGAGTACTTTGTTTGATATATGATCTCATCGTACATTTTCATATCCAAACAGTTTTTAATTGTCGTATATCAAAAGACATACTACCCAATTCTTGTATACCATTTAAAACACTGGATCTGGCATTTTCAAACAATTCATCTTAATGTCTACTCTTCTAAATATTGCAAAACATCCGCTTCCTCGTGTGTTGAGACGAGTTTACACAGATAAATTTCTTTAGACAGAAAGGATTTCTATATCAATGAAGTTATGAACTTTTATTGATGTCTGAAAGTAGTTTCTATGCATAAGTGAATAAAATAGCCCTTTCTAATTGTAACTCTGAAAACATATGTACAGTACCTGCTATTCTCACTAATGTCATCGTGGCCTCTATTTCAGATTTGGCTGCTTCATTTCTGACGATAAATTTCTGTCTATCTGGATCATGTGCGACTGTTACATTTGTATACACGCCATTATTGTACTGGTTCGTTTGCTCTCTGTCATTTGTCCACGTTGTTACTGCCAGATATTTGCTGTGGTATATAAATGAAAACTGTTTTTCGTACATATTTTTGACTTTTCGGCTCGGTCTTCTCTACTTGATTTCCACTTTCTTTCATTTTACGCGTGTCTCTTTAATAAGATCACGAAGATTCCATTGTTTTCGGTATGCTTTAGAAGTACTTCAATTTGACACCAGTTTTGGGAAGTGTGCCCCCCCCCCCCCTAAATTTTAACTCTTACTCATGATGACGGTAAGTGACTCTTTGCGACCAGTGCAAATTATGAACATGCCGCATATCTGTGCAGTCTGAACCTTATCTGCACTGTCTGCTAATTGATCTTGAAAATTTTCTGTGAACACACCTTTGAACATTCAAGGGTATATGATTGAATAATCCATTTTAGAAGTAAAGCAGGGTCATTATTAGGGGCATTGCCCTGCGGAAAAACTCATGGACAAACCATGGACAAACCATGGTTTAATCATGATCAAAGACCATGGTCTAGCCCTGTTTTAGATGTAATATGACCACTGGTGAAACATGGTTTGACCAGGTATGTCAATTGGAACACTGCCACATTAGGACTAGACCATGGTCACATATCACTCTGAAATGACCATGATATGATACTGTTCTGTGGGACTGATTTTGAAATGAAATGGCAATGGCCATATCAGTTCCAGAACATTCCCTCAAGATCATACACATATCATGGTCATAGTAGACTTTTACAAACATTGGTTTGGCCTTGATGTGGCAATGTTCCATTCGACATACCTGGTCAAAAAAAACAAAAATAATATCAAACAGGGAATGCCACGTACCAAAAACGCAGCCTCCCCAAAATGAGCCCCACAGCACCCAGAAGTGCACACCACCAACACACACACACACACACACAACACACACACATACACATACACTACCAACACACACTAGCATACAAAGCAAACACACGAGGACAAAACGAACAATTAAAGGAACACAGTGGGGCACCGCCTTGGAACGGTCAGTGTTCCAGACATGGTCAAATTGCAGTCATTTTATAGCTTAATAAACATGAGCTTAAATGACCACACTATGACTATCATCTGACCATGTCTAAGACGTGGTTTGACCAGGTATGTCAAATGGAACATTGCCATACCAAGGTCAAAACAGGCTGCCCATGATCTGTTTTGACAATGATTTGTCTATGATCTGGAACCCTTCTGGTCATGACCAGAATGATTCCAGATCACTTCCAAAGATCATAGACAAATGATGGTCATATCAGATTTTGAGGAGCCTGTATTGGCCTTAAAGTGGAAATGTTCCATTTGACATACCTGGTCAAACCAAGATTCAACCATGTTAATTATCTGTCTAAAAGACTGCCAGAACAGGCTGTTAACAATGATTGCACCATGTTTGAACCATGGTTTGTCCATGAGTTTTCCACATGGTGCTGCATTGAAGTTGCAATGTTTCATTTCACACAGTCATCGTAAAACCATGTTTCATCCATGATTATAATGTATGAACACAGGTAGGATCTGGTCACTGACCAAAACTAGAGTATTTTTACCATGAGTTTCTTGTGACCATGTTGACAAACTCTAGGTTAATACACATCCACCTATTGCTAGACAATAGACCAATTGAAACATCCTAGCACATGTTTTAATCAAAGTCGCGAAAAATTAGTGAAAAATAAACCAGACACAATTTCTTTGTTGTATTAAGATGTTTAATTATTTATGAAAACGTCGTAACTGAAATTAGACAATAGTCACTTACTGTCATAAAGCCTCTTACTTTTGCAGAAAGTTTCTTTTTTCATTAGATAAATTCCCTCCAATTATCTGCCAAGGGTGCACATAATATTTACATGCCGTGCAATTTGTCAGTCCTAGTTCTGATTTGTTTCTGATTTGGCCATGATCTTTTGGAAGTCATTTGAAACTGATCTTACCACCTCTATAACTGTTCATTGTTCATAAAGTGTCATTGACTATTCTTTTATCTTCAGATCATGGACAGCTCAAGAACTCTGTTTGATTCATCAGTAGTTCATAAACTATTCATGAATTCTTTTTAAGAACATTTCTTGTCCAATTTTTCAAGAACCGATGATGGTCAGATTATGTACAGCTTATAAATGGCTTGAATTGTTTATGATTTCATGAGTTGCATTTCACATGGGGATGTTTTGTCATTTTTGTACGACATGTATAATTTGAAGTATGTATTTACATGCACATATGCATATTACCTAAACATAATTGCCTGATTTATTACATGTACTAGATGATAATGTGCAAACCTCCAAATAGGGTCTATCAATATTGCAAATCATCAACGGTAAGTAAAAGAAATTAGCAAACATGATCAAAATGATGCCACTGCAATTTTGATTCACCACTATATGAAAGTAATATATTGCTGCTGCATTATGACCATGGCAAATAAAGGTCCAATACAGGTCAAATTATGAAGAAGATTAGATGACTTTGATATTGCCATTGCAGTATATTAAAACGTTGTCAAAAGAGAGCCAAAACAATGCCACTTCAATTTTGATTCACCACTATATGAAAGTAATATCTTGCTGCTGCATTATGACCATGGCAAATAAAGGTCCAATACAGGTCAAATTATGAAGATGAGATGTCTTTGATATAACCATTGCAGTATATTAAAACATTGTCAAAAAAGAGCCAAAACAATGCCACTGCAATTTTGATTCACCACTGTATGAAAGAAGTATCTTGCTGCTGCATTTTGACCATGGCAAATTAAGGTCCAATACAGGTCAAATTATGAAGAAGATTAGATGACTTTGATATAACCATTGCAGTATATTAAAGCTGCTCGCTCTCAGATTTTGGTAAAAAATAAAGATCTTCAAACTGGATGTAAATTATGAATTTTAGAAAACATAGTCATATAAAAAGGCTCGAGTATAAATTCCTGTCACGTATATCTTTAAATTTCAAATAGAATGCTACCAAATTCAAAAGCGTTGCAAACGCTTTTGAAATTCCAATATAAAGATATAGTGTAGCGGTGCCGTATAACCGACATTTGCAATCGATTTCTGCAAATTCCTACTTAGGATTTTGTTTATATTTTAATTCTAGCCTTTAATTTTTTATTTATGTTCAAGTATGTCAATTTTTAAAAAAAATATTTTTTTCAACGGTAACTGAGAGCAAGCAGATTTAAAACGTTGTCAAAAGAAAAACAGACAGTCTATTTGACGATGAAATTGAAGTAACAGTTTTTGACATTCTTTTGACCTTAATTTGACCATGGCCATAACAAGTTCCACACAGGTCAAATTATAAAAGACATGAGATGGATTCAATATGACATTTTATTTCAAACATAGTCATAACAGTACCACTAAATCAAAATGAATTGACTGTGATAAAGATGTAACATTTTCCAATGGAAATGTTTTGATCAAAGCTGATCATGGTTGAAACAGGTCTTCAATATGTCAGGCTAAAACGATTCATTGCTAATGTTGATTAATTTACATAACATCAACTTTAAATAAAATTTGTATTCTGTACACTATTGACTTTGATTATTATTGTTATATACATAACCAAAGTCTTGTTTCTACATAAATATACCATGGTCTCATTTTCTATGTTGGAAAAACATGTACATGTCATTGTTATGGCTTTAATATAACCGTGATTTTCAACATTGTCAAAATAGTGCCACATTAACAAACACGTCTTGACCATGATATGGAAGTAACTTTTAACTTGGCATTGATTTGACCTCAATTTGCTCATGGCCATAACAGGTCCGATAAAGGTCAATTTGACGAAGAGCATGAGGTGGCTATAAAATGAACATGAAATTTAAACCTTGTCAAAATATGCCTCTCAAACAAACCTAATTTGACCGTGATATGAAGGTAACATTTTTCAACGGCATTGATTTGACCTTAATTTGATCATGACCAAAACAGGTCTAGAGAGACTGTGATTATCATTGATGTGGACATAGTCAAATCATTGTTGCAACATGGACATTTCATTGCCATCAATTTCTATGATGACAAAACATGTACATTTCATTGGCGGCCATGGTCCAAACATGGTCATCGTTGATATGGCAATGGTCATAAACGCAGGGTGTGACCTTGGCTGTCTACGGAGTGACCTCATGTAAACATCACGTGAGGTTTAAAGACGAGCTTTTGAGTTTTCCGGTTTTATAATAAAGGTCAAATGACATTGCGCTTTGATAAGGTAACGTAAAAAACTTACTTGTAGAGAGCTAGAGTCCTATAGAAATTAAGAAATGTTTGCCAAATGGCTTAAAAATTATCAGTTATCGTATAATTCGGCGACTAATTTAAAAAAAAAAAACTTGAAAAGGACTGGTCCTTTAGTGAAGTGACCTCAATCTCAATGGAGGTCATTCAATAGGCCACAACAAACCATGATCTGGGAAGAATAAATGCCACGTGATTCTGAAGTTATTACCCATTTTCAACATATTGCTTACTACTATATCGATCTTTGAAGAAATGAAATTAAAATCGTAACGGCCTCGACTCGTTGAAAGTAGCCATGCTTTGACTTGACAGAGTTCTTGATATATCATTCGGAACCCATTAGGTTTTTGGAGTGACTGACGAATCGACCAACCTCAGCAAAGCAATATATATACCACTCCTTTATTTCAAACTAGAAACTTACTACGAGTAGCTCTACTTGTTTGTTCATACTTAAAAGTGGTTATTTCCTGAATGTCAGCATGTCATCCGAGCGCGTTAAAATTTCATCGCGTTCATAAAATTAACGATAATATTGACAGCAATTTCAATGTCAGTTTTATCGAAGCCTTCAGATAATTTTGTAATATTTCAATTACATGTCTATAGTCTTGCTCGTACAGTACACTTAATTTCAGCAAATGTCAGCGGGTCATAAATCTTGCTAGCAGCACCTCAACCCATATTTAAACAATGCGCGTGCCCAGTTTCGGTGCTCTGCTGATTTATTTTTTATCTTACTATCTAATGCTTTATTTCTATCTTCTATAGCTTTCACAAATTGTATTTCCGTTACCCGACACCTTTTCACTGAGTTTTCCCTTTATTTGGAAAACTATTTTTGTCCATTTAGGACTTTAAGGTGACCCATCGTTTTCAAATTTCGTTTAATTTTCACAAATTTACTCATACTTCGAATCATATTACCTGTGGGATGGAACATGAGAGAGTGAAATATGAGCACGACCTGTGTAGTCAACGGTACATATACACCCATCATCCTTTCTGCCATCCCAGTCATGATCAACAAGATAAACATCACGTTGATAGGTGCGCTTTGGAAATGTGTCTTGGCAGAATGGTATGACAGAAACAGCTGAAAAGTAAAACAAGTACTCTTTAAGAGGATCTTAGCTAGAACATTTGTGTGAAGTTTGGTGACTCTATGTCAATTACAGAAGGCTCAGTGGTGCCAAATATTACACCACGTGCCTCCGAATGAAATTCCTGCGTATCCCATAATCTTTTCTTTTTACGGGATTTCTCCGTAATCTATATTTAGGACGTAAAAACGCCGTACAGGACAGGTACCGTCAGTATTTAATGTCGAATAACCGTAAAAGTAACGGTAATTTTTTACAGTGAAACATTTCACGTACGGAGGCTTATCACTAAACAAGACTTATGGCTATATTCAGAAACCTTCTTCGACTTGACCTTCACCAAGGAAGGGTCCATTACTAGCTGTCCATTAGTCAACTGATTATAAAGTTAATTATGCTTGATTGATTTATTGATTTAAGTAATTACTGCCCAACGGTTCAGTCCTTAGTCGAGAAACGTTTTTGAATTTGAAGCGATTTGTGTATTACATGACTCACAATTTTTCTTTAGGAGTTACCGTAATATCGGCACAATTAACGGACATTAATACAAATGTTATTAAAAAATAGTAAATTATGTTTGCCGGTTTGCCCCTGGTCCATTAACATGATAATAGTTTATCAAATACATACATGTAATACACATTTTGATTAGCTGAAAAATCATATACCAACACGATAACTTAGAACATTGGTTTGAATGTTTACAAATTGTGTTCGTCAACCTATTAATCGAAAGTCGAACTTATAACAAATGGTCTCTTACTTTACTGACCGTAAAAATAAAAATGGCGCCTTTTTGTATGTTCGTAAAAACATTATTTACTCACATGATGTTAAAATATTAGGCAACTTTATTGGGCATGCAGTATAATATATGCATATAAACGTGTTCAATAAAAATATGTTTCGGTCGATAAGTGTGACTACATTTCAATGATACGAAAAATAAGTGGGCTATATTGGAATCACGTCTGTTCCTCCGTCCGCGTGTCCTTCGTTTCTCTGTCCGTATATTATTTTTCGGCAAACACTGCTAAGAGTGATTAATACCAAAGCTTAGTTGAACATGTTTGGCATGTTCAGCCCGGATAATTTTGCATAGAGTTATGGCCCTTTGTTGTCGTTATTGCATTACATATAGTGTACCTTGAGAAATTTGTATTGATATATTTTTTGACAGAATACATTGAAACTTCTTATAAACTGCTTATCATCGAAATACGTACGAGGTTTGTTAAAAAAACTTCGTAGAATTTCTCAATAGCATCTTCATCTATTTGGGAGCTACTGAGAACGTCTACGAACTTTTCGAACAACCTTCGTACGTCGTTTTCACTCTTCATCTATTAGTTGATGTATGTGGAATTAAGATTAGGCTGTTTGCCGCTGAGCACTAGGATTCGATCTTCATGGAATTCACGACTGCAACTGGCAAACATTGTTCTGATGTTTCCAAGAGGCTGATTCAATAGTGACTCAATATTATGTGGATACTCTTGATACAGTTTGCTTTAGAAATAAGATTTTACCTTGAACACATCCGTATCTGATAAGAATTGCCGATGTATTTGCAGATCCATAGTGATCATTATACAATTCCACTCTACAAGATTGTTGCACTGAACATTTTCTTAGAATTTTCTGTGTCATTTCCAGAGTTACCGAATATTTCCTTACCATACTACTTTTAGCATACGAAGAAGAAACAGCTCCGCAGTGCTTTAACTGGTCTTTCGGTGCTACTGTCCATAGGTTTAAAACATGTATCCCCTCATCCTTGGGACATTTCAGGTCAACATGCACGAGAAATGTATCGAAAGTACACATGAACTGCTGATCTGCTGCCGTACTTTTTTGACTCGCAATCAAAATGTCTAACATGAAAATAAAACAAAACATAATGATTTTATACCTAACATTAATGTGAATCTCGTTGCCGCGAAGATGTTTTTTAGAAAAGCGAGAAATGTTTAGAAATACGTAGTTTTATATCTATTTCAATAACTACCATCACGACCACCGTGATAAATAAATACAATTTTATAAACACTCACAATATTACACTATAAAAATAGAAATATTATCACGCTAATATGCCAACATTACTATGAAAAAATATTGAAAAAGTACAAGTAGAACAAAATGATAGTAATATGAACACGCTTTCAGAACAATCATTTCTTAAAAAAAAACAAGTATCATACATGACATTTGAAGAGTCTTACTACGGATCATTTACTTATCAATTAGCCTCCTTCTAATTTAATTACTTTGGAACTCAATGTATCTCCATTATTAATAAAATTTCGTTTTGCATCGGGTCAATTTTTAGTACTTTCTCATTTTTTTTTTCAAATTTAATTTGTGTCATTTACCGAAACAAAATAGACTAAATAAGCTTTTTGAAATGTTCGTGCATATTAAGCATATGGGCTTCAAAGGAATGACTTACCGGACAACTTTTATAAAGCAGCAGTGTAAAGATGGTGGCATGTAATACGACAGATGATATGTTTGAATTTCTAAACGAATGAAATATTTGAAACGCAGTTTATTGTTTTCAACGGGAAAAAAATCATTTGAAAGCTACTATTTAGACAATTATAGAATATGTCAGAAAGTAAGTTCACTTACATATAATTACTTTACTTAATAAATTCATCTTGTATCTTCCATAAGAATGCGAAAATGCACTACAGTATTAATGGAACAGCCGTCATATAATGTAACATTGTATATCTATGCACTTTCATATAACTATTACTCAATTTATTAATCACGACCGAATTACGTTCCAATAAGTGTTATACATACTAGATGTAACTTCCGCATCAATTTCATGATTAATTGCTGTGTTAAATGCCGTTCTTCCGTCCGCAGGATATAAACATTCACTATAACGCCCATGATAATTATTAACTAATCAAGTCTCAAGTTAAACTGCTCGTTCAGTTTCCGGTGAAAAAAATTATTTATTCGAAGATGATACACATTAAGAAAACAAAAAATGTAAAAGTAATGGTTAGAAACAACAAAAGAAAAAGGCTACTTAGCAATTTAATAAAATCTGTTGAAAATGTAGGTGAGCTTTGTTTGACGGCACCGCTACATTATATGTTTTTATCGGAAATAACGCTTTATATCTTGGTAGGGTATAATTTCAAAAATACAGATACAAATTACATGAATTTCTACTGGGACTTTTTTTATTTGATGATTCGTTCTAAAATGTGTTAATTTCAGACAGTTCCAAAATCCTAGAGTATTTAGGAGGGCATTACAGATAACATATACCATATGGTTTCAGTAAAGGGACATACCCAATAACTGTTGTCAAATAAAATAATCTTTAAAAAGTATTATAACTCAACCTAAAAGTTTCAGCTATGCATTCCCAGTCATTGTCGATAAAATCAGCGGTTTAAAGGGACATACCCTATAACTAATGTCGAACTAAATAACCTCAAGAACATAAATAATGAATCTTTGAAAGTATTATAACTTAACCCTGAAAGTTTTACAATTCCGGCTCACTGTGACCTTGACCTTTGACCTACTGACCTCAAAATCAATAGGGGTCATCTACTAGTGATGAACAACCTGACACCATGTTTGATGATTGTAGGCAAAAGCGTTCTACGTTATCGTCCGGAAACCATTCTCTTCCGATGGACCGACATGTGCAAAGCAGGGAGGGAAATGGCATAAAAACGCTAAAATGAAATGTACATTTTAAATACTTATGAACAGGAATCATATAATACAATTTGTATATGTTCATGTGTCAAGCTTTTGTACGTTTGTTTGACCAACTATCCTTGCTGAAGACTAATCATCATGATCATGTCATTTTATTTTGTACTTGCATGCATATTTTGACCCGACTTCCCCCACTAATGACTATTAACTGTTGTTTTTTGTAATGTGTATCATCTTTTCTTCATACAGGTGTTAGTTCTAGACTATCTATCTGTTTTAACTTTGTTTTTTGTAGGGAAATAGCTTTACAAATTACAGCAAAGTGTATGGTCTTTTACGCCGCTTTTAACAATTTTACAGTTGTATGATCATGGCGTTTCCTTCGCATGTTACCAGTACTGCTGGTCCATTTATCCTGACACCAGCACAAGTCAACAAATTGAAATTTTACTTTCAGGTATGATCTAGAATGAGGGATACCGACAATGATAGCCTTTCACTTCCCCCTTCGCAGGGTGGTAGGTGTATAGTGAGAGCAAACATGGTTTGAGTGAAAAAAATTGAGAGCAAACTTGAGAAAATGGTGGGAAACGTGTTTTTTAACTACGTCAAGCGCATTCATACCAGGAAAAGTTGTTTTCAGTACGCTAGGAAGTTATATAAATATGTCGTTAGTCAACGGTTTTATGTTACCTTCTCTCGGTTCTTTGTCTCCATCCGCAATGATTCGCAGTTTTGAAGTTATTGAAGGTTGAATCTGGTCAGGTGGAAGCTTTCACGAATAGAAACCGAAAGTGCCCTGGTCATTTATCAAAATTTTCATCTAAATCGATAGATGTTGAGGCCAGAGATCGATTGTTTTACGAGAAAATATACGAGAAATATTTACCTGCACTTCACTGCGATCATGAGTGTTTTCATACTCCAATATCTTCGTTTAAACACATTTTGGAGACAAACTTTATACTTACTTTTTAAAGACAAACTTGTCACGCGCGATTCATTTAGTATACTCCAAGAAAGAAATTACTTGTACAAATGAATGGAATGAACTGAATATCTTTTAACACCGCATTTATAATTCACATACCTACATACATGTACCTGTATATAGGTCCGTGTATAATTGCATGTGATTCTCCTTTGAGCACAAATACACCAGTGTTTGCTCTACATTTCTACCCGAGACTACCTCGAACAATTATGTCTGCCTGTTTTATTTTTGCTACAATTAAATTATTATATCGTCGGTGTAATTTTAAAGAGCCAGGTCATATGCATCTAATTTGCACAAGTGCAAATAGCCTCCTTATAATCTTAATCATATAAACAGTAATAATTGTATTCATAAAATCAGTCAACACTTCCTCAAAGAGAAGAGTGCAAGAATTATTATAGTTTGACATACTTTCTCGTCCAATAAAATTGGTGGATCGTACTAAAGATTTGAAGAAAAAAAATGCATATGATGCAGGTAGACCGAATTATACTTATATTATCTGATACATGTGTGAAAAGCGTATGACGTCAGCCCTTGTGGATTTTCTGTTATTATGTTAATAAGCATCAGCGCTAAAGTAATTCAAAAATCTCATTTTAGTTCCGGAGACATCCCTTTGTCCCTTGACAAGTCCGGCGTATATCACAGATACATAAATGTAGGACATCGGTTTAAGGTCTAGTCCGAAAAACAAAAATAATATCAAACAGGGAATGCCACGTACCAAAAACGCAGCCTCCCCAAAACGAGCCCCACAGCACCCAGAAGTGCACACCACCAACACACACACACACACACACACACACGCACACACACACGACACACACACACAATCATGCACACACACACACACACACCACCAACACACACCAGCACACAAAGCAAACACACGAGGACAAAACGAACAATTAAAGGAACACAGTGGGGCACCGCCTTGGAACGGTCAGTGGCAAAAACACCACTGGGGAGCTTAAACCGGTTTATGGTTGAGGAGCGGAAAATCGAACCTACGATCCTTACAAGTCCAGTCCGTTACACTACAGTATATAATACAAATACTTTTGTGGACTGGGCAGGTAACATATCTCAAGTTAGCCTGGTTAGCTCAATCGGTAGAGCAGGAGACTTGTAATCTCGAGGTAGCGTGTTCGATTCCCGGGGCTGACCAAAACAAATTACTAACACTCTTTCGGATATGAGACCTAAACCGAGGTCCCATGTATGGGTGCTATACACCTGTCATGTTAAAGAACCAGGGGTGTCTCTGGAATTTGGACGCTTTCTGTAGCTTGCACTATCCTCCGAAACCTAAAATAATTAACCTCTTCTGGGGGCGTTAGTCGTGTGGGAAACCGGTACGAACGAAAAAACGCTAATATATGATACGACATATCTTGGACAATAAGACTCGTCTATATGTGACATATATACTTAAGGATAAAAGTTCTGTCCGGTTCAAAATTGTGTAATTAAATTTTAATTGTACGTTACTTTTAATTTTTTATTTGCAAATTTATATTTTGAGACTACGTACTACATTACAAGGTGTTAACAATTCTATCCAAAAACATTTAATCAACCGTGACGGCATAAACCATAAATTTCACATTTATCTAAATTTAATGTACATGAAGCTTATAATCACAAAAATATTAAGTGATGTTTGTTACCAAAAGATACCTATCGAAAGACGTAAATATTTAGACAAACACTCAACATGTGTTGTTATTACGAAGCTTTCAAGACAGCAAAATTTGCACGTTTTATGTCGATTGAAGGTCAGTGAGCCTACAACACATGTGGCACGTGCGTTAAACGCCCACGAACATTCTATTCGACGTCACGAACATTGAAATTCAGTAAATTGATTCGAAAATGATGATATTCTTATGCTTTTCTAATTATGAATAAAATATCCAATTTCAGTTTTTGTGTTACTTTAATTATACCGGACAGAACTTTTGTCCTTTGGTATACTATACAACATAAGAAACTTCCCCCAAGTTTGCTCGGACATTGCTGGATGAAAACATGAATGTTTTATTGTATGAAATCTAACCCTTTAATCGATTTAGACACACTTTACCCCATGAAATCATATCAGGATCTATGCCGTTCATTTCAGATTTATTAGGTTATTTCTGTCCAAAAAGACAATGGTGCATCCTGATCAGAATGCACGGACTGCATGGCTGAACAGCATTTACACTGGTAGCTCTGGTGTCATAGGGCTTTTCCATAGACTATAATAGAAATAATAGATACTGTCCAACTTTTGGGGTTGTGGCAGACAGAGGATGAAGTAGATTCTGGTCTCTCATAAGAAATAGACTGTAAATAATATCTGCTTTGAAAGCTCAACTTCATTTTAGGAAAACTAATTTTATTGAACAAAAGTGTGATGACAAATTGATTTTAAGTAACCGAGAGCGAGCAGCTTTAACAACATGGACCACAAAAGTAGTAGTCATGGAAATTGACAAGGATGTTGAAGCGCTGATTGTAAAAGCTAAAGTTGAAAAAGGAAAATAAAATAGTGTTACGATGGACTTACTCATTGAAGGAGAGCATGGAAAACAAGCTTGAATGCAGCCTGATTTCAGTAGATTTGCTTGAGTCACTGGCATTGCCAATAACAAGAGAGCAGTTGGAGGGAGCAATTGGTAGTAGTGGAATTCTGATGGAAAGTGAAAATGTTGAAGTTGTGCAGGTTGAAGATGTTGTAAATATGAAGTGCAATGTTTTGAAAGATAATGTAGTGCAAAATCAAAAAGCAATGACACCGAAGATAAAAGACTTTTTGTCATGGATAACAGAAGAGTTGTTGAACCCGAGGACAACGACGAGGAAGCATACACGGCAACATT
Source organism: Saxidomus purpurata (assembly GCA_022818135.1). Taxonomy (NCBI): domain Eukaryota; kingdom Metazoa; phylum Mollusca; class Bivalvia; order Venerida; family Veneridae; genus Saxidomus; species Saxidomus purpurata. The sequence goes on along the minus strand of JAFMSR010000008.1, from coordinate 44,753,124 downwards.
GTTACCAAGTCAGGCTTGCTTATTATCATCGCCATTGATACATTCAGATGAACTGAATTATTTCAGTAGACCATGCTCTTCTGGTTGGATAATTGAAATAGCATCACAACAGGACCTCCCTGCTAGAGACTGTGAAGTTAGAATCCACCCGGAAGTGCAAAGAAAAGTAAAGGAAGTGGCTTGCTCGGTGGGGATGTTTAGGTGAGTTATGGCGAAGAGAATATTTACACTTAAGAAGCTACATGGCAAACTAGATGCCCACGTGCAACATGTCGCCCCCGCCATATGTCAAAAGGGCTAACTCCTTACCAAGTAGAGATGCGTAAAAATACACCTAAATTTTGGATGTAACATGCATGTTGTACCACAGAAAAGTGGTGTCGATTTTTCTTTACAGCCAGTAATAAAAAAGTTACAATATAAGCTATTTATAGTAACAACAAAGGGAAGTAATTCTAAAAAACAAGGGTAGCGCATGGTGGTGAACATTTGTACAAAGTAACATTAAAATCGCTCCATGCATGAAGAAGAAATGCTCCAGACAAAGATATTCTTGACTTTGAACTTTAACCTCTAAGTGTGACCTTGACCTTAGTCCTAGGGACCTGGTTCTTGTGCACGACACTCCGTCTCATGATGGTGAAGATTTGTGCCAAGTTAAATTAAAATCCCTCCATGCATGAAAAAGATATGCTCCGGACAAAGTCATTCTTGAAGTTGACCTTTAACCTCCAAGTGTGACCTTGACCTTATACCTAGGGACCTGGTTCTTGCGCATGACACTCCGTTTCATGATGGCGAACATTTGTGTCAAAATCCCTCCATGCATGAAAAAGATATGGTCCGGACAAAATCGGACGGACGCACGCACGCACGGACATGCACCGAACCTCCAAAAGTGACAACTATATCGAGCTCACCGCAAGCGGGCTCGACAAAAATTACAGTGGGCAAAAAGTAAAGACAGTCATTCACCAAGAAGGGTGCATGCCCTTACCCATGCATGCATGGACACTTTTGGACCCGGAAAAACCATCAATCTAATGCCGTCAACTTGGGAATTAAGAGTCCTTAACAGACAGCCATTGAAAAAACTTTTAGAAAATTGATACGTCCATCATTTGAGATGTGGTTATTGAGTGATGATAATTTTGCATTATATAAATTGTTGGTCGGTGACTGAATGCAAAAAAATAATGCTATCATTCAAATGATGTGGGTTGTTAATTTCACTTTATGCATCTGTCAATTTTTTTTTATTTTTAGCATAGGATAAATATTGTATATCCATTTTAGTGCATTTTGTCTAAGGGTTTCGAGAATATAATCGACTAGATACAGTGTACGTCCCTTTAAAGCTGCTCGCTCTCTGATTTTAGTAAAAAAAATGAAGTTCTTCAAACTATGAAAATAACGTATTCTAGAACATATAATAAGGTTCCAGTATCAATATCTGTAAAGTATATCTGTAGATTTGAAATAATACGCTACAATAAAGCGTTACAAACACTTCTAAAATTCAAATATAAACATTTGGTGTAGCGGTGCCGTAAAATCAGTATTTTCAATCGATTTTTGCAAGTTCCTACCTAGAGGTTTACTTCTATTGTTGATTCTAACCTTTAAGGGACATACCCTATAACTGATGTCGAACTAAATAGCCTCCAAAACATAAATAATAGAATCTTTGGAAGTATAATAACTTAACCTAAAACTTTCAGCGATGCATTCCCAGTCTTGATCGATAAAATCAGCGGTTTAAAATATACTGCAGAACCGTAAACCATTCAATAACCTATGTATAGTTGTTTACAGATGCGATTTATAACAGAAAGCCACTATATTCATTGATTGTGGTAAATTGACACATTTTTCGCCATAGGCTTTTCTTTGAAATTGTATTTAATTATCATTTTACGTTCATTGAACACATAGTCCATGTTTCTAGAATATAATCTGCTTGATGTAGGGAGAAAGGGCAATAACTCTGTAATTACTCAAGATGGAGTTATGGGTCTTGTGCACTGCACTTCCTCTCAATGTACTTGACCATTGTATGAAGTTGTATTGAATTCCAACTTGTAGTTTTCAAGTTATGCTCTAGACAAGGAAAAGTAACAAAGGGCAATAACTCTGTTATTAGTCAAGATGGAGTTATGGTTCTTGTGCACTGCACTTTCTCTCAATGTGCTTGACCATTGTATGAAGTTGTATTGAATTCCAACTAGTAGTTTTCAAGTTATGCTCCGGACAAGGAAAATGCAACGGACCGACTGACCGACCGACCGACCAACCACCGGGTGACTCCTATATACTCCCCCCCCGCCATCCCCCGCTTCGTTTCGGGGGTATAAATGACTGGAAGTGCATAGCTGAAATTTGAAGTCAAGTTATCATACCGCTAAAGATTATATTATTTATGTATTATAGGTTATTAAGTCTGGCATCAGTTATAGGGTATGTCATGTTTTGCACGTTATTAACAAACTAGCCACATATTTCATGTTCACAACATTGTTAAAAAAAGTAGTCAAGCTTTCCACAGTGAATATTTGGTTTAACAATATGTTCTTTGTTTTGTGCATCAGAGACACTAGGAGAACCCATGGTCATTTTTGTAAAAAAAAAATTTCTCTTAATTTATAATCATCATGTGTGCAATACACCAATTTACATGTACGTATAATCCGCAATAGTATAAATTCAACTTCATAAATACAACCGACGCCCATGCGTTACCTGTCTACATGTATTTCACTTGCAAATTCACGAGTTACACACAACACGAGATGCACGGGCGACTTACAATTAGTTCCCAGTTGCTGGCATGCTCGCACACGTTATCACTAGCTTCTGAAAGACAAAATAGCAGGCGTCACACCCAGAAGTACACACACACACACACACACACACACAAAACGAACAATTAAAGGAACATAACCGCCTTGGAACGGTCAGTGGCAAAAACACCACTGGGGAGCTTAAACCGGTTTATGGTGCGCACCCAACCTCACTCTTACCCCCACCATGTTCCAAAGTCACAGGACAGTGTAAATAAAAGTAATCCCTGCTAGGTGAATCTCTAACACACGCAATGGAAACAAAAGGCATGGTATGTAAAACACAAAAATGCTCGTGTATAAATATATAAAAAAAGCAAACCTTGAGAACCAAAAAACGTATGTACTCAATGCATTTGCAGAAGGCAGAGCACCAAGAGAAACATGTGTTTTGCAATAATGATGTATTCGATATTATTAAAGCACTTCCTACATCTAGCAGATTGTATTCTCGAAACATAGATTATGTGTTCAATGAACGTAAAATGATAAATAAATACAATTTAAAAGTAGAACCAATGGCGAAAAATGCCTCATTTTACCACAATTAATCAATATAGAAGCTTTCTGTAATAAATCGCATCCACCCATTAATTGTACAACAACAACTCTACATAGATTATTGAATGGTTTACGGTACTGCAGTATAGTTTAAACCGCTGATTTTATCGATAATGACTGGGAATAGCATAGCTGAAACTTTTAGGGGGTTAAGTTATAATACAAAAAAAATGTACTTTCAAAGATTCTATTATATATGTTTTGGAGTTTATTTAGTTTTGACATCAGTTATAGGGTATGTCCATTTAACAATAAGTTTTCAGTCTTATTAACCCCAGTGGTGTTTTTGCCAAGTCTTAACCCCAGTGGTGTTTTTGCCACTGACCGTTCCAAGGCGGTGCCCCACTGTGTTCCTTTAATTGTTCGTTTTGTCCTCGTGTGTTTGCTTTGTATGCTAGTGTATGTTGGTAGTGTATATGTGTGTGTGTACATGATTATGTGTGTGTGTCGTGTGTGTGTGCGTGCGTGTGTGTGTGTTGGTGGTGTGCACTTCTGGGTGCTGTGGGGTTCGTTTTGGGGAGGCTGCGTTTTTGGTACGTGGCATTCCCTGTTTGATATTATTTTTGTTTTTATTTCATAAAAATACCAGTAAGTTTTAATAACCGTAATAACATGTATGTATGAACGTGTTATAGAAATGTGAGATGAAAAAGTAATAGTACTATTTAAAAAAAAAACTGCTTAGAATGGCGATGTAGTTTGTTGGGCGGGCGTCAAACATTGGTTTCCGTTCAATAACTTTAGTTTGGAGTGACCAATTGCAATAAAACTTAGTGTGTAGGTAGATAGCATAAAGACGCAGCTTTAGATTGCATTTGAGATCACTTATGTCGAGGTCAAGGTCACTGTAACTAAAAATAGAAAAACGGTTTCCGCTCAATAACTCCAGTTAGGAGTGACCATTCAATGAAACTTTGTGTGTAGGTAGCATGCGTGGAGACGCAGCTTGGGATTGCATTTGGGGTCACTAGGGTCAAAGTCAAGGTCACTGTTACTAAAAATAGAAATACGGTTTCCGCTTAATAACTCCAGTTAGGAGTGACCAATTGCAATGAAATTTGGTCTGTAGGTAGCTTGCGTGGACACGAAGTTTGAGATTGCATTTAGGGTCACTAGGGTCAAGGTCACTAACTAAAAATAGAAAAACGGAATCCGCTTAATAACTCCAGTTAGGAGCGACCAATTGCAATGAAACTCGGTGTGTAGGTAGCTTGCGTAGAGAGGAGGCTTAGGGGTGCATTTGGGGTCACTAGGGTCAAGGTCAAGGGCACTGTTACTAAAACAAAGAAAAATGGTCAACTCAATAACTTGAGTTAGGATTCTAATTCTAATGAAACTTGGTGTGAAGGTAGCTTGGGTGGAGAAGAAGCTTGGGGTTACTAGGGTCAAGGTCACTGTTACTAAAACAGATTTAATAGTTTTAAGCAAAAAAAAATGTGGGGGTCAAGGTCACTGTTACCAGAAATATACTTTTTCAGTTTTTAAATTGTTTTAAGCAAAAAATAATAATTTTGGGGTCAAGATCAGTAGGGTCAGGGTCACTTACTAAAAATAGATTTTTTTCTGATGGATTATTGTCCGTCATTCGTCAACCTTTTGATTCAGATGACATCTCTGATGAAACCACTGGGCCAATGTTGATGAAACTATGCAGGGATGTTTCTTGCATAAAGCTCTACCAAAATTGTTCAAAGAATTTCATTCCATTCAGAACTCTGGTTGCTATGGCAACAAATAGGAAAAACTTTAAAAATCTTCTCCTCTGAAACCACATGGCCTAGAACTTTGGTATTTAGCATGTAGCATTGTCTAGTGGACCTCTACCAAGATTGTTCAAATTATGACCCCCGGGTCAAAATTGACCCCGCGCGGGTGGTCATTTAGTTTTGCAAATACAGGAAAAACTTTTAAAAATTTCTTCTCTGAAACCACAAGGCCTAGAGCTTAGATATTTGGCATGTAGCATTGGCTAGTAGACCTCTACCAAGATTGTTCAAATTATGCCCCTGGGATCAGAATTGACCTTGCCCAGGTGTCACTTAGTTTTACATAGGCTTATATTGGAAAAAATCTTCTCTTCTGAAAGCACAAGGCCTAGAGCTTAGATATTTGGCATGTAGCATTGCCTAGTAGACCTCTTCAAAGTTTGTTCAAATTATGCCCCTTGGGTCAAAATTGGCCTTTCCCGGGGGGGGGGGGTCACTTGTCTAGTGATCTCTCACCAGGCAAGTGGACTTGTACCAAGGTGAGCGATATAGGGCCACCTTGGCCCTCTTGTTTAGAAATGGTCTTCGTCCGTCCGTCCGTGCGTGCGTCCGTCCCAATTTTGTCCGGAGCATAACTCCAAAAGTACTTGAGCGATTTTCTTCAAACTTCATACACTGACAGAGCACATTGGGAGGAAGTGCAGTGTGTAAGAACAATAACTCTACCGTGCCTACTTTTAGAGTTATTCCCCTTTATCAGATTTACTTTAAAAACGTTTTCCGGAGCATAACTCAAAAAGTACTTGAGGGATTTACTTCAAACTTAATACACTGACATAGCACATTGGTAGGAAGTGCAGTGTGCAAGAACAATAACTCTACCTTGCCTACTTTTAGAGTTATTCCCCTTTATCAGATTTACTTGTCCGAAGCATAACTCCAAAAGTACTTGAGGGATTTTCTTCAAACTTAATACACTGACATAGCACATTGGTAGCATAGCACATTGGTAGGAAGTGCAGTGTGCAAGAACAATAACTCTACCTTGCCTACTTTTAGAGTTATTCCCCTTTATCAGATTTACTTTAAAAGTTTTGTCCAGAGCATAACTCCAAAAGTACTTGAGGGATTTACTTCAAACTTAATACACTGACATAGCACATTGGTAGAAAGTGCAGTGTGCAAGAACAATAACTCTACCTTACCTACTATTAGAGTTATTCCCCTTTATCAGATTTACTTGTCCGAAGCATAACTCCAAAAGTACTTGAGGGATTTTCTTCAAACTTAATACACTGACATAGCACATTGGTAGGAAGTGCAGTGTGCAAGAACAATAACTCTACCTTGCCTACTTTTAGAGTTATTCCCCTTTATCAGATTTACTTTAAAAGTTTTGTCCAGAGCATAACTCAAGAAGTACTTAAAGGATTTACTTCAAACTTAATACACTGACATAGCACATTAGTAGGAAGTGCAGTGTGCAAGAACAATAACTCTACCTTGCCTACTTTTAGAGTTATTTCCCTTTATCAGATTTACTTTAAAAGCTTTGTCCAGAGCATAACTCAAGAAGTACTAGAAGGATTTACTTCAAACTTAATACACTGACATAGCACATTAGTAGGAAGTGCAGTATGCAAGAATAATAACTCTACCTTGCCTACTTTTAGAGTTATTGCCCTTTATCAGATTTACTTGTCCGAAGCATAACTCCAAAAGTACTTGAGGGATTTTCTTCAAACTTAATACACTGACATAGCACATTGGTAGGAAGTGCAGTGTGCAAGAACAATAACTCTACCTTGCCTACTTTTAGAGTTATTCCCCTTTATCAGATTTACTTTAAAAGTTTTGTCCAGAGCATACCTCCAAAAGTACTTGAGGGATTTATTTCAAACTTAATACACTGACATAGCATATTGGTAGGAAGTGCAGTGTGCAAGAACAATAACTCTACCTTGCCTACTTTTAGTCAAATAGAAAAATATCATACCTATACTGATAATGAACATTAATATAATTTTGCAAACCTTCTCTTCATTGCCTTATTCTTTTTCCACTTACTTGAAAACTGTACTCAGCATGACCATAACTATACGGCTTTTTAAGGATTTCCTCTCACCAAGTAAAATGTACGAAAGTACAACCTTCAGGTAACTTCTTCCCGGCGGGGGCATCAACCATGTGTAACATGGCTCTTGTTTTAGATTTTAAATTGTGTAAGCAAAAAAAAAAGTTTTTTGTAGGGGGGGAGAGTCCAGGTGACTGTTTTTGTTTTAATTCTACAATTTCTACTGGCGCCATGAATATAATCTAAATAATATAAAGATGTGTTATTATTCCCCGTATGTAATTTTTCCATAGTGTAGATTATATATTACATTATGTTATTGTCTTGATGCATAGATGGGCAAATCTTACATCAAATGACAGGGTACTGCTAAGAAGACAAAGGTTGAAAATAATATTAAAGCATCTTGATCACTCTAAATGTTGCTGATTGAATAATAATGCTTTAAAAGAGTACTGTAAAACAAAGCTGGCATACACGAACTGCATAGCGTTCCTTTGTCAGTGTTTATTACCGTATCATTGAAGTAATACTGCTCTGTTGATACAGCTGTACTTTCATTTTAGCAACAATCTGTAGAAATAAAGGTTATTACGTCGGTAAATTAGTGCTAGATCTACTGTACATGTAATAGTAACATCGATCCACGTCTCGCTTGAACAAAGCGCAGATCGAATTATTTTTATTAGTCTCTCAAATTATTCATAGTGTTGACCTTGTGTTTATTTTTCATTTAACGTAATCATTCGTTCTGTGTCGTACAATCATTTCCTTTCATACTGTGAAAACTTCTTATACTGGACAAATTACAGACAATTGTTACTTGGTCTAATCTTGGAGTGAATAATCTTTTGGAGATTAAACTTGGAGTTCGATTTTGACAACTGCTACTTTCCTCGGAGAAAAAAATGTAAGTTTATGCTACTTGGAGAAAATAATATGAATCATATAATATAAATGTAGCTGGACTGAATTCTGCTGAAATGATGTACTGGTATTGCAAATAGAATTGGACTTACGAGTTGAACATAGCTTTTATTCTGAGATGTACGTGTTTCGCTCATGTAAAAGTAATTATAATTAATTTTTGAATAGTAAAATAAGGTAATGTTTAATGTATCCATATGCAGTTACAGAAATTTAGGTTATTTATGTTTGAAATTGACTCATCCAAAAGACATGAAACCTTAGTTATACTTATAACTATATATTGCATTTTAAAACTCCACTGAGCCAAAAGCCCATAGTCAATTTTCACTTGCCCAGCACAAAATTTACTGACCACCGGATCACTGTGAATTCCTTTGACTGTATAGGCCATCTTTACCTTGCAACATGCAGCAGGTGAAAAACTTATTAGCCTTGTGAATTTATATATATTTGGTAGTTTTGCTGGACTTTGAACCGGACACAAATTTTATAGTTCCATAAAAGAATATATTGTCTGCATAATAATTATAAATACGGACTAAGTCAATCAGGAAACTCGTGCAAAATTGGGACTTTTAGTGACAACTAATACTAGTATATGCTTTAAAGTATTTTTCTTTTGGTGTTTTTGGTCTCTATAGTATAAATTTTAAACTTTGAGCACAAAGTTTGTCTGGAAAGTTTGCATTATGGCATAATCTCTTATTTGTTCAGCTAATTTTAGTCAATCGCATGATTGTTTACCGAGAGACGCAAGAGGTAGACAGTGTGTTCCAACATGTCTGATGTTTTTTGTGTTTATAAAAGATAACATGGCTATTCATTCTATTCAGGCCAAACACTTACATGATATTATGTTTGCTGGAAAAAAAAAAAAAAAAAAATAATAATATCAAACAGGGAATGCCACGTACCAAAAACGCAGCTTATGTTTGCTGGAAGTCTTTTGTATTGTACTATGAAAGAAATCAACAGTGCACTGGATTTAGTAGATCCCAATGATCTACCTCAACGCATTTCTTTTGGAGATAAATTATTTTATCTAAAGCACAGAGATGTTTTTTCTGGTAAAGCACAGAGATGTTTTTTCTGGGTTTTTAGCAGAACTGACCAAACCGACTACGTGAACATACATACATTGAATAGTGCTTTTGCAGCATCATTAAGCAACTTAAGACAAAAGTACTATTTGTTGCTTTTTACTAATACGTCACTCTCGGTATTATATCATGAAGCACATTTTTATCTTTTTGATAGTCATTCCCGTGATGAAAGTGGACTGAGCTGTGCAAATGGTGTTTGTGGTGAAACTGAAGCGAAAATTGTCTTACAAACATCATGTTGCATTTGAGAATATTCGTCCAAACAAATGGTTGGTTAGGACATTTGAGAATATTCGTCCAAACAAAATGGTTGGTTAGGAATAGTCCCCTTTTCAGAAGTGAAGGTATTGTTGTTGATGATTTATGGTTGCAGGAATCTGGAAACTGTTCATCTCCATTTCAGTCTGATAGTAATGCTTCTCTTGACTCTTGTGAACAGGAAGATAATAGTCGGACAGAGGTTGACAAATTCTCAGATAGGCCAACGGGCAATCGGGACACATTTCTCTAGTCAATAGATTTTAGAGAATTTAACCAAATCCTGTCCTTGGCTCCCGGTGAAAATAGTACTTCCTTAGCAGTTTTTCAAGATATTCAGTCAGAAGTACTTTCCTTCCCTACAATTTTTGTGGTGTAAAGCGTTGTGATAATTCTGAACGAATTATTCCTTTGCACTATAGTTCTATTTGCAAATGGGAACTCAGTAATGTGGATAGTAAGTGGTAGTAAGTGTACCAAACATATTTTTCAAATGGAAACGCGTACAGATTAAGCAGTTACGGGACAAGATTTCTTTGGCTATACGTAAGTGTAAGGTTAATGACAAAAAATATTGTGCTGGGGAAATTTTGATGCCAGGTTTTGTGGAAAAAGTAACATTGCAAAATGATGGTTATAGAATTCTTAGGAATATAAGAGACTCTCCACCGTACTGGGAGCAAGCGAAACGAGATGTATTTGCAATGATTCGTCAACTTGGTATTCCTACTTGGTTTTGTTCCTTCTCTGCTGCAGAAACAAAATGGTTACCATTGCTAAGATCCTTGTCTAAACTTGTCAATGAAAAAAATGTATCTGCGACAGAGGCACATGACATGACTTGGCAAGAGAAAAGCACACTGATTAAGTCTGATCCAGTGACTTGTGCTAGGTATTTTGATTTTAGGGTACAGGTTTTCATGGCGCGACAAAAAGGCCCGCTTTGAATTTTTGGTCTTGGTTTATAAAATTGATGCGGGCGGAAGCTCAAATTGAAAAAAAAAAATTTTTTGATTTTAAAAATTAATGGAGCGGGAAATCCGTTGACCAAGTAATTAATATGGTGTGGCCTAAGAGTTGTGATATGAAGTAATGCCTTTGACTGAAAATGTTCTCTACATTGTAAAGGAGCTGATTTAATTTCAGTTGAACTTGAACTACATGTAAGTGATGCCTTGAATTAAATGTTTAGATAGACACAAATGTTCCTAAGTGGGGTCATGATATGTTGCTAAGGGTTTTTAGAGTAGGGTTAGGATATGAAGTAATGCTTGGAGCTAAAAGTTTAGACAGACACACGTGTTGCTAAGTTTTTTTAGAGTGGTCGGGATATGATGTGATGAATTTAACTAAATGTTTAGATATGCATGTTGCTAAGGCTTTTTAGATGGGCCGGGATATGATGTGATGAATTTAACTAAATGTTTAGATACACAAGCATTTTGCTAAGGTTTTTTAGAGGGGTAGGGATATGATGTGATGAATTTAACTAAATGTTTAGATACACATGCATGTTGCTAAGGTTTTTTAGACGGGTAGGGATATGATGTGATGAATTTTAACTAAATGTTTAGATGCACAAGCATTTTGCTAAGGTTTTTTAGAGGGGTAGGGATATGATGTGATGAATTTAACTAAATGTTTAGATACATATGCATTTTGCTAAGGTTTTTTAGAGGGATTGGGATATGATGTGATGAATTTAACTAAATGTTTAGATACACATGCATGTTGCTAAGGCTTTTTATATGGGCCGGGATATGATGTGATGAATTTAACTAAAATTTAGATACACATGCATGTTGCTAAGGTTTTTTAGAGGGGTCTAGATATGATGTGATGAATTTAACTAAATGTTTAGATACACATACATTTTGGTAAGGTTTTTTAGACGGGTAGGGATATGATGTGATGAATTTTAACTAAATGTTTAGATGCACAAGCATTTTGCTAAGGTTTTTTAGAGGGGTAGGGATATGATGTGATGAATTTAACTAAATGTTTAGATACATATGCATTTTGCTAAGGTTTTTTAGAGGGATTGGGATATGATGTGATGAATTTAACTAAATGTTTAGATACACATGCATGTTGCTAAGGCTTTTTATATGGGCCGGGATATGATGTGATGAATTTAACTAAAATTTAGATACACATGCATGTTGCTAAGGTTTTTTAGAGGGGTCTAGATATGATGTGATGAATTTAACTAAATGTTTAGATACACATACATTTTGGTAAGGCTTTTTAGAAGGCTTGGGATATGATGTAATGAATTTAACTAAAAGTTTAGACAGGCACGCTTCTTGCTAAGGCTTTTTACAGTTGGTCTGGATATGATGTGAAGCCTTGAACTGAAGTACATAGCAAACAGTGTTGCTAAAATTTGTTGTTCTTTTTTACTTTTTGATTTCAGATTAGATTCCTGTGCATTGTGAAGTTTGAGCACAAATGCTTTGTTGATTTTATTCTCTTCCCTTAAAATTACTTGCTTCTGTTTATCTTTAAAGAATGGATCGTTTTTATTATTCTATGTGTCTGGGTATTATGTTTTGAATTAAGTGCCTTGATGAAAAAGAATACTTATCTTAGATTTCAAATTTGATTTTTTTAGAAACATTTTTGATATCTATTGTAAGGTTTTGATTACTTTATATAGTAATAAAGTTGCTAAGGGTTTTTAGAGTGAGGTTGTGATATGAAGTGATGCCTTTGACTGAAAATTTTCTCTAAAGGAGCTGATATAATTTCAGTTGAACTTGAACTAAATGATGCCTTGAACTAAATGTTTAGATAGACACAAATGTTCCTAAGTGGGGTCATGATATGTTGCTAAGGGTTTTTAGAGTAGGGTAAGAATATTAAGTGATGCCTTGAGCTAAAAGTGACACACGTGTTGCTAAGTTTTTTTAGAGGCGTCGGGATATGATGTGATGAATTAAAAAAAATGTTTAGATCTTTTGGTCCAATCTCCATACATGGACAGAATGTTCCCCTTGATGAAATCTTGGGCATTTGAGGTTCTGAACATAGGTCAGTAATGCAAATTTCTTAAAAGCACTTCATCTCTAATATCTGTTGACCCGGATGAGCAATATAGGACCATCATGGTCCTTTTGTTTTTTTATACATTGCTTTTTACTTTTATTATAGTATACTCTCATGCAATTTTCAATAAAGACATTGAAATACAATTCACTCTGTTATTTTAATTCAAAAGATGACGGAAAGTAAATTTCCACCAAGCCATCTATGGCCCCAGGCCTTCAGCGCTCACAGCGCTTTGGTTAAGTTATGCTCCGGACAAGGAAAAGTAACAAAGGGCAATAACTCTGTAATTAGTCAATATAGAGTTATGGTTCTTGTGCACTGCACTTTCTCTCAATGTGCTCGACTATTGTATTGAATTCCAACCAGTAGTTTTCAAGTTATGCTCCGGACAAGGAAAATGCATCGGACCGACCGATCAACTTCCGGGCGACTTCTATATACACTCCTAATCTTTGTTTCGGGGGTATAATAAAATAACTTTTAAATATTTATCTCTTTTCTTATTTCCTCTCACTGGTGATCAACAATCAATTTATACCCAACTGAGCAACCTAAACATAGAAACTGTAATAAGATTGGGGGCATATGCAGTACACTCAGTTTATTACGTACTCCATGAAACCATATAAATATGGTCTTTATATCCGTAGTTTGTTATATCCGTTTACATATTCCTATAAAATAAATAAACTATTCGGGCCGAGAAAATTTGTTCTTTATATCCTGATTTTCGCTGTATCTGGAGTCGTAAAATTTGGAGTTTACTGTAATAAAAAACGTTTTCTTTTCGTTCTTCAGAAATTTCCATGGAGCGACTGTAAACTTAAATATGTAAAGATTGTGTTTGTCCGTCTTGTTTTGTTTAATTTCTGTGCCCCCGAAGGGTAGCATATTAAAATCGCACTGTCTGTCCGTCCGTCCGTCCGCTCTTACATTTTTTCGTGTCCGAGCAAACAAATTTTCAGCACATCAAGACGATGTGTCAGTGTGGCGTGCAATGCCCATGTCCCTACCTCAAAGGTCAAGGTCACACTTAAGAGTTTGAAGGTAATGGAATCCTGTATATATGCATACATTTGTGTCCGGACTGTAACTTTGTCATGCATTGATTGATTTTAAAATAACTTTGCACAAACGTTCAGCACATCAAGACAATGTGTCGCGTGGAAGACCCACATCCCTACTTCAAAGGTCAAGGTCACACTTAGAGTTTAAAAGTAATGGAATACTGTATGCATGGTAACTCTGTCATACATGAAAGGATTTTAAAATAACCGGGCACAATTTTTGACACCGACTTGTAAATAAATATTACTTGACTTGACTTAGAGATTCACCTAGCAGGGATTACTTTTATTTACACTGTCCTGTGACTTTGGAACATGGTGGGGGTAAGAGTGAGGTTGGGTGCGCACCATAAACCGGTTTAAGCTCCCCAGTGGTGTTTTTGCCACTGACCGTTCCAAGGCGGTGCCCCACTGTGTTCCTTTAATTGTTCGTTTTGTCCTCGTGTGTTTGCTTTGTATGCTAGTGTGTTTTGGTAGTGTATGTTTGTGTGTGTACATGATTGTGTGTGTGTGTGTGTGTGTGTGTGTGTGTGTGTGTGTGTGTGGTGTGCACTTCTTTTTATTTTCGCGCCTACGATACTAGGAAAGATGGTTAGCCTTCGTGGTCTAGTGGTAAGAGCCGCTGACGTGAAGCCACTATAATAACCTTACATAGATTGAGAGTCATGTGTTTGACCCTGACAAGGACCATGTTAGAAAGAAAGTAGTACTGGTACAGTAAGGTACTGCCGCCTGCCTGATAGAATTACCAAAATACGGCTGCAACGGGCGAACGTTCCTTCTTAAATTGCAATTCAGTTCAATCAACTTTAAAGAGGCACTCCCTACATCTAGCAGATTATATTCTCGAAACATAGATTATGTGTTCAATGAACGTAAAATGATAAATAAATACAATTTCAAAGAAGAACCTATGGCGAAAAATGCCTCATTTTACCACAATTAATCAATATAGAGACTTTCTGTAATAAACCGCATCCACTGATTGTACAAGAACAACTCTGCATAGATTATTGAATGTTTTACGGTACTGCAGTATATTTTAAACCGCTGATTGTATCGATAATGACTGGGAATGCATAGCTCAAACTTTTAGGTTAAGTTATAATACTTCCAAATATTCTATTATTTATGTTTTGGAAGTTATTTAGTCGACATCAGTTATAGGGTACCTTTTAGAAACTAACTAATATTCTATAATACTACTATAATACTGTATCTACAACTACTGCTAAGCTATTACTAACCTACTTTTCTGTTTGTAGAGTGATCAAAATTGTGTATACTATGCACTGCAAAGCCCACATCAGCAAGGCTACCATGCAAATTCCCTTGGTTTATCAGAAGATCAAGCATGCATTTTTCTTAAATATTAGCAGTGTTTTCAAGAATTGAATAAATTTAAACAAACTTGCAACATCATGGTAGTTACAGTGCACAAACATTCAATTTTCTCCCCAGTTCTAGTTCATTCTAGTTAAATTCAGATACATTTTGGCAGAGAGAGAAAGATTAGAAACAGTGAAAAAATCAATTTTAACAATTTAAGACAGCATTTGCTTAATTAAGAAATATTCATGATTAGATCTATTTAGTATTTTGAAAGTAACATTTGTTGATGTTGAAAATTAAATAATTATGCAAAAGAAAACTCTTGTTCGTATTTCCATTGTGTTAGCATTTTAATAAATGTTTAATTGTACATGTACTTCATGACCGACAAACTAGGTCATGTAAGTAGTCCGTCATCGGCTGTTGCTAAGGCCAGTGAGAAAAGTTTTTCGTAAAGCTGTCGTAAATGATTTGACTTGTCATTCATTTTTTATTTTGTACAAAATGACAATATTAATACTACTTATAAAAGCATGTGTTAAATGGCACATTGATATGAGTTGTAGCGTTTTAAAATCACTTTGATAGCCGATTTAAAGTTTAAAAATGGCGGCTAAAAGAATGTCAGTATGGCAGGCCGTTGCCGTGTCGTGTAAAGCTTGCCTGTCGTGTAAACCTCATGTTTATACGACAGGCCGGTTTTGTACAAATAAAGCAGTGATGGTAGGATAAATAGAGAATATTAGGTTACGGTCTTAGTGTGGCTGAATTTATTAGGCGAGTTGAAGAAAGATTTATACGGCGAGGCTCTTGTCTATGGTATGAATACATTACAACATAAAAACAAAAATAATATCAAACAGGGAATGCCACGTACCAAAAACGCAGCCTCCCCAAAACGAGCCCCACAGCACCCAGAAACCCAGTTACACATTTATTGGCACATTGATATAAGTTAACTTTGATAGCCGATTTAAAGTTTAAAAATGGCGGCTTAAAATGAATATCAGTATGGCAGGCCGTTGCCGTGTCGTGTAAAGCTTGCCTGTCGTGTATCTCATGTTTATACGACAGGCCGATTTTGTACAAATAAAGCAGTGATGGTAGGATAAATCCTGTGCTGTATTGTACAGTGTGCATGTAATCAACAGAAATACCTCTATTAACAACATCCAAATGCTAGAGCTCTAAGACGGGACATATTTTTATACCACATACTGGCTTTCTCGTATTAATTACATCTGTGGCATTCCTCTTTACACTGTCACAACTTCTTGCTTTACAAAATCCAGTATCACATTGACTGGGTAAACATGAGTGAACCCTTTTCCAGACTTTACACTTTCCCCTTATCCTCACAAAATGATCATCCATATGAACCATTATGATGTATTTTATGCAAAACATCGTCTTTTGCTGGGGTGTCAAAATGTCCTGTGAGTGGTATTATTTTTGAATGTACACTAGTTCCGTCAGGAAGCTGAAACAAATAGCCATTTTCTTCTAAAGTCTTGAGATCATACGCAATTGACTGAAACATCAAACTCATATCAGGCTTTTTCCTTCCAAACCAAAGCCCTGCTAGAATGCGGTATTGTCTTAGTGTTCTTTTAGCAGGAGGCAATTCATTCAGTTGAAAGTAAATTGGCCACAGATGATATGATGAAGTCTTGAAGATAGCAACCCCATCTGTATTTACTTTAAATGAAAGGTTATACTTTCTGTTTAACATGTTTCCATTGTTAAATTAATGGTTTGATATAAAGCTCCGTCGTAAACATCGTCTATGTTCTCAAAGTTATAATTAGTTCTATGGAACCTGTAATTCAAAAGATCATCAAATTCAGGGTCGTCGAAGAATGATTGTATCTGATATGTTGTAGACAATTTCATAAAATGAGACGTTGATTCATCTTCAATATGTTTGTTACTTTTTGTGCAAAATCTATTTTCACCATCCATTGTCAAACAATCATTACAATGCTTCGTTATTTCTAAAGGAATTTCTGCACATTTATAAAAGAAGCTTTTAAGTTGGTTCATGTAGGTGAAATATTCAGTGCCTTCAGGAATATGTGCCTTTAAAATTTTAAGAAGAGAGACTAAAGCTGTGCCAGTAATTTTATGGGCAACAGCAAACTGTAGGACTAAAAGATCACTTTCGTCTGCAAATGAAGGACACCCTTCATACAATTTTCCACATTTAACTCGACCAGAAGGCTCTTCATTTTCAGAAATTTTATTATCTGTGTCATCAGCAAAAGTTTCATTTTCAAAACAGGTTACTGTATCAGTATAATTCTCATTATTTTGCTGCACACTCAATTCATCAGTTGACTCCATCATTGGTTCAAAATGCTCTTCTTGAAGGCCCACTGATTCTATTGTTGTTGGTCTTTACATCAACTCCCTAAAAAAAATAAACTAGATAAATGTGTTTCCATCTGGGAAAAGAAAAACCAAACATTTATGAAGGTTGAGGTGATGCCAGTTAAATAGTATTCCAAGTTTTAGTTGAATATCTTTGATACTAAGTGATCAAATTATTTGACTTTAACCTTGTATTATGGCTATTTATAAGTATAAAAGGAGCATTTACTTAAAAAAACTACAGCTGCTGCCCATTGGGCGGCAGATAATACCCATCTAGAAGTGCATTGTTAAGAGTTTGCAAATCTTCAGAAGAACTTTTTTCACTAAAAAATCAAGGGCCAAAACAAAGCCATGCTTTGGGCGATATGACTGAAAATCAAACGCCTTGGAGATGTTGCCGTCATATATACTAGCGTTTTTGTCAGGAATTGCTGCAAAAGGACGAATAACAATAAATTCAAGGGGCATAACTCTGTCATGGATGGAGTGACTTGGCTAGAAATGGAACATGGTCATTCTGATTCATATTTTGTATCATTTGACACAGAAGATCGGATGAAAACTTTTTGAGTTAAAGAGTCCGGGAATGCTTAAAAATGGCAATTTTCACTAAAATCAAGAGGTGCAACTCTGTTATGGGAGGAGCCATTTGGCTGAAAATCTAACTTGGGCAAGATATTATGATCATATTCATTTTTTGTGTGAGTTTGACGAACATCAGATGAAAACTGTTTCAGTTAGAGTCCAGAAATGTTTAAAACTGGAAATTTTCACTAAAATCTGGGGCGTAACTTGGTAGAGCTATGATGCTGAAAATCATTCTTGGCCAAAATATTTTAGTTAATCATATTTTAGGTAAATTTGATGTAGATCGGATAAAAAGTTTTTCAGTTAGCGACTGGAAATGCTTAAATTTTTTTCACTAAAGTCAAGAGGCGAAACCTGGTAATAGGTTGAGCAAATTTAGCTAAAAATAGAACTTGGCCAAGATATTTTGGTTAATCATACTTTATGTAATTTTGATGAAGATCACATGAAAACAATATGAGTTTGAGTCCAGAAATGCTAATGCTTGAATTTTGTCAATCAAGGGCACATAACTCACTCTGATAACTGACATACTGATCCGAACTAGCCCGTAATCCAACTCACGCAAAGTCTTGTGGCCATAATACATTGTGACTAAATTTGATTACGATTGCTTCCGAATTGTCGAAGCAAGAGTGTCAACAAACTAATTGTGGACTTTCAACAGACATTGATCAATCTTAATAGACCCCCTCAAGTGAGCTAAAAATGTCAATTTACACTAAAATCAAGGGGTGCAATTCTGTCATGACAAGAGCGATTCAGCTGAAAATCGAACTTGGCCAAGATTCTATGGTCATTTATATTTTGTGTAAGGTTGATGAAGATCGGATGAAAACTTTTTGAGTAAGAACTTAAAGAGACTGGAATAGGATTTTGGGGGGACAGACCGCAGACAAACGACAATGTGATTTCTATATACCCCCTCAAACATTGTTTACGGGGGTATATACAGTCAGGTTTATGGGCCTTGATATAAAGGCAGAGGGTTGTGCCAGTGATTAAGTATTTCACATTATTTAACTTGTTCTTTTTAGCCACACTAATCAAACTAGACTTATCACTAAATGTGATTAATACCCCCGAAAGACTGCTTTATAAACTGAGGAAGTTCGTAGTGACAAAATACCTTGTATAAAAAAATAAAAGCGATATTGTTCTTGGCAATTAAACTCTGTAATTTGTCAAGATAGAGTTATGGTTCTTGTACACTGCATGTCCACTTATTGTGCTTGACCATTGTATGAAGTTGTATTGAATTCCAACCAGTAGTTCTCGAATTATGCTCCGGACAAGGAAAAGCAACAAAGGGCAATAACTCTGTAATGAGTCAAGAAAAAGTTGTTCTTTTGCACTGCACTTCCTCTCATTGTGCTTGACCATTGTATGAAATTGTATTGAATTCCAACCAGTAGTTTTTGAATTATGGTCCGGACAAGGAAAAGTAACAAATGGCAATAACTCTGTAATGAGTCAAGAAAAAGTTGTTCTTTTGCACTGCACTTCCTCTCATTGTGCTTGACCATTGTATGAAGTTGTATTGAATTCCAACCAGTAGTTTTCAAATTATGCTCCGGACAAGGCAAAGTAACAAAGGGCAATAACTCTGTAATTCCTCAAGATGGAGTTATGGTTCTTGTGCACTGCACTTCCTCTCAATGTGCTTGACCATTGTATGAAGTTGTATTGAATTCCAACTAGTAGTTTTCAAGTTATGCTCCGGACAAGGAAAATGCAACAGACCACCTGACCGACCGACCGACCAACCACCGGGTGACTCCTATATACCCCCCGCCCCCACCCCCAAACTTCGTTTCGGGGGTATAATAAAAGCCACATAATTCCTTCCGGAATGAATGACATCAAAGAGAACTAACAGTTACCTATTGTCACCTAAACCCAGTATGTTAGCATGGACAGACAGACGGACAAAGCAGCAAATATATGATCGCCCTTCAGGGAGCATGATAAAGGAAAATTCTGTATTATGAACCAAATTTAGTTCCCCGATCGTAGCCAAAAATCACATATATTTTAAATAATGTGTCACATTCGTGAATTTAGGCAAGTACTTGTAAAAACTCTATGTAGGAGAAAGTCCGTCGGAATTAAATAATAAAAGCAATAGAGAAAAATAAGTGCCACAGGACTGACCCTTGTGGGATACTTAATTCAACATCACTGCGTGTTATATAAATAAAACACTACAACACTGCCTGGTACCAATTAAAAATCTTCACAATAAAATACTATTGGGAGATTTTTATTCCGAAAATAATCCATGTATGAACGACAGGCGCTTAATCGTGGTCGATCACAGACCTAACGCATGGCAAACCTTATTGTTGTCAAAATACATAACGTATGAACACGAATAATTCAACATTATTAAAGAAATTCTGCACTCAAAATTACAATTCAATTTTCGGATAATCAGTTTGATTGATCATCTTCGTCTTCAGTCACGACATGCCGATGTTTTTTACACTCGGAGTCGGTCCGAACCACACGGATGTCAGGTCGAAAAAAACAAAAATAATATCAAACAGGGAATGCCACGTACCAAAAACGCAGCCTCCCCAAAACGAACCCCACAGCACCCAGAAACCTTATCGGGCTAGTAACTTCGAAATTCGAAAAGCCTGACAGCAAAACGTCAAGCCCCGGGTTATCGGACTACTGCAAATTTTGAACACTGATTATGACCCTGTGGATGATTTGAACAAACTTTGAAGAGGTCTACAAGATGAAGCTTAAAGCCCTGGGTCAAGTAGATTAGAGAGCTCACTCCACCATCTCCCCCCAGAGGTGGTGAATGACCTTAAAAAATACACAATAATGAAAAAATGGCTCCTAGATCATTGTCCATTAACAATGTCACTAATTAAAGTTGCATTACAGTAACGGACCAAAGACTGATCCTTGAAGAACAGCAGTTACAACTAAAATTCCATTAGTATCTAAAGTCAGTTACACAAAGAAAAGAAATTAATGATCATATAAAGTAGATTTTCATCCAAATTTCATTTTGGTCACGGTCAACATGTGAACCCTTATATTTTTAAGTAAGTAAAATGTACGAAAATATTTGAGGACGAATAACAAATAGCACAGAAAGTCGTATATTTCGTTAAAGATATATTGTGCAAATAATAATAAAACATGCGAATTACTTACCTGTTCCTGTAATGATTATTAGACACTGTTACTAGATTTGACAGGAAGAATCGATTTCCATTTCAATATTTAGCTCACCTGTCTTCACCAGGGTGAGCTTTTCTAATTGATGATTGCCCGTCTTCCGTCAAGATTTTGATTCTACTGGCATCTTCACTGAAACCACTAGGCCAATGTTGATGAAACTATGCAGGGATGTTCCTTGCATGAAGCTCTACCAAAATTGTTCAAAGAATTCCATTCCATGTAGAACTCTGGTTGCTATGGCAACACAAAGGAAAAACTTAAACAAGAGGGCCAAGATCGCCCTATTTCGCTCACCTTGGTACAAGTCCACTTGCCTGGTTGAAGATCACTAGACAATGTCATATACCAAATAGGTTTTCCTATATACATCTTTGTAAAACAAATGACCCCCCCCCCCACGGGAAAGGCAAATTTTGACCCCAGGGGCATAATTTGACCAAACTTTGAAGAGGCCTACTAGGCAATGCTACATGCCAAATATCTAAGCTCTAGGCCTTGTGGTTTCAGAGAAGCAGATTTTTAAAGTTTTTCCTATATTGGCCTATGTAAAACTAAGTGACCCCCGTGCGGGGTGAATTTTGATCCCAGGGGCATAATTTGAACAATTTGGTAGAGGTCCACTAGCCAATGCTACATGCCAAATATCTAAGCTCTAGGCCTTGTGGTTTCAGAGAAGAAGATTTTTAAAGTTTTAAAGTTGGGTGCGCACCATAAAAACAAAAATAATATCAAACAGGGAATGCCACGTACCAAAAACGCAGCCTCCCCAAAACGAACCCCACAGCACCCAGAAGTGCACACCACCAACACACACACACACACCCACACACGCAAACCGGTTTAAGCTCCCCAGTGGTGTTTTTGCCACTGACCGTTCCAAGGCGGTGCCCCACTGTGTTCCTTTAATTGTTCGTTTTGTCCTCGTGTGTTTGCTTTGTATGCTAGTGTGTGTTGGTAGTGTATGTGTGTGTGTGTACATGATTGTGTGTGTGTGTCGTGTGTGTGTGTGTGTGTGTGTGTGTGTGTGTGTGTGTGTGTGTTGGTGGTGTGCACTTCTGGGTGCTGTGGGGCTCGTTTTGGGGAGGCTGCGTTTTTGGTACGTGGCATTCCCTGTTTGATATTATTTTTGTTTTTTTTTCCTATATATAAGCCTATGCAAAACTAAGTGACCACCCGCGCGGGGTCAGTTTTGATCCAGGGGTCATAATTTGAACAATCTTGGTAGAGGTCCACTAGCCAATGCTACATGCCAAATAAGGCCTTGTGGTTTCAGAGAAGATGCTCGCTCTCAGTTACCGTTGAAAAAAAATATTTTTCAAAAAAATTGACATTCTTATTCATAAATATAAAACTAATAATATAAGACTATAATGAAAAAATAATCGATTGAAAAGGTTGGTTACACGGCACCGCTACACTATATGTTCATATTGAATTTAGAGATATACGTGACATGAATTTGTACTTGAACATTTTTATAATGACCATATATTCTAAAATACGTTATTAACATACAGTTTGAAGAACTTTTTTTTTGACGAAAATCTGAGAGAGAGCAGCTTTAACAGAGGTTTTTTCCAAGGGTTGTATTATGAAAGTATTTTGATGTATGTTGTAAATATAATCAGACAATTCGAAGAACCTTGTTTTTTCCTCAAAAGTCTGAAAGCGAGCAGCATTATACTTTGTTCACAAATAGCATCTTATTTCATGTACCTTAAGAAAAGGCAGTTTAAAGGGGCACTCCCTACATCTAGAAGTTTATATTTTCGAAACATAGATTATGCGTTTAACGAAAGTTAAAGGGACATTCCCTAACTGATGTCGAACTAAATAACCTCCAAAACATAAATAACAGAATCTTTTGAAGTATTATAACTTTACAGCTATGCATTCCCAGTCATTACCGATAAAATCAGCGGTTTAAAATATACTGCAGTACCGTAAACCATTCAATAATCTATGTAGAGTTGTTGTTGTACAATAAATGGGTGGATGCGATTTATTACAAAAGGCCTCTATATTGACTAATTGTGGTGAAATGAGGCATTTTTCGCCATAGGTTCTTCTTTGAAATTGTATTTATTTATCATTTTACGTTTATTGAACACAATCTATGTCTTGGGAATATAATCTGCAAGATGTAGGGAGTGCCTCTTTAAATGTTATAAAACAATTTCAAAGAAGAACCTATGGTTAAACTAGATGGGTGTTCAGTAGAACACTTGTGTCGCCCTCTTATGCTATGTCAGAATAACCAACAATTTTGTGACAAAATCTAAGTGTAAAAAGGGGCATAACTCTGTCACTTATGACCTTGACCTACAAACTTTGGCGGCAACATGACCCTTATGTCATAAGCAATACAATTTGAAAGTTTGATGAAGGAATCTTAAGAAATGGCAAAGTTATAGCCAACATTAAGTTTTCGTGACAAAATCTAAGTACAAAAAGGGGCATAACTCTGTCAAATAAGACCTTGACCTACAAAATCTGGCGGCATCACAACCCCTTTGACATAAGCAATATAATTTGAAAGTTTGATAAAGAAATCTTAAGAAATGGCAAAGTTATAGCAAAAATCTAAGTATATAAAGGGGCATAACTCTGTCAAATATGATCTTGACCTACAAACTTTGGCGGCATCACGACCCTTATGTCATAAGCAATACAATTTGAAAGTTTGATGAAGAAATCTTAAGAAATGGCAAAGTTATAGACAATGTTAAGTTTTCGTGACAAAATCTAAGTACAATAAGGGGCATAACTCTGTCAAATATGACCTTGACCTACAAAATTTGGTGGCATCATGACCCTATTGTCATAAGCAATACAATTTGAAAGTTTAATAAAGAAATCTTAAGAAATGGCAAAGTTATAGCAAAAATCTAAGTATAAAAAGGGGCATAACTCTGTCAAATATGACCTTGACCTACAAACTTTGGCGGCATCACGACCCTTATGTCATAAGCAATACAATTTGAAAGTTTGATGAAGAAATCTTAAGAAATGGCAAAGTTATAGCCAACGTTAAGTTTTCGTGACAAAATCCAAGTACAAAAAGGGGCATAACTCTGTCAAATATGACCTTGACCTACAAAATTTGGTGGCATCATGACCCTATTGTCATAAGCAATACAATTGTAAAGTTTGATGAAGAAATCTTAAGAAATGGCAAAGTTATAGCCAACGTTAAGTTTGTGTGACGGACGGACCGACGGACGGACAAAGCGATCCCTATGTATCGCCTTTTCTCCGAAAGGGCGACACAAAAATTGGCCTCTTTTAACCACAATTAATCAATAAGAGGCATTCTGTAATAAATTGCACCCCTCGCCCAATTAATTGTGCAACAACAACTCTTCGTAGATTATTGAATGGTTTACGGTACTATAGCATATTTTAAACCGCTGATTTTATCGATAATGACTGGAATGCATAGCTAAAACGTTTATTTATACTTCTAAAGATTGTATAAGAACGACAAACGAGGATTATTCTACCATAAACCAAACTTGGATACTTATTATTTCGATTCTAACACGACTTATTTGAAACAACATTTGAAGAAATGAGAGAACTATTTTCATTGAACGATTACACTTGCGTGCTACGCACCTAGGTTTGCTCCCGCGAACGCTGTGAAGACGCTATTTCATGGACAGACAGACAAAAGCGATCACAACTTCCTGTTTTAAATTAACTCTGGTTCATATTCTGTGTTCTATTGAAATTTTAGGGTAACTAAGAAAATAGGCAGGTCAGAGTACACAAATACTTTATTTTTACTATACATTTATTAATTAGGCAACAAATACTTTTTTATGAATATCCGTTTAAATAAATTATTTGCCAAAACACCAATACATTTTAAATGTATCAAAACTGTAGTGAGTGGAAAGAAAGAAAAGTGAGAAATATACCAGCCTGGCGTCAACAGGTATATATAACGAGGGCTACAGTCGAATATAGGGTAAATTGCCTTCTTCTTAAAACAATCACCACCTATGTAATATAACAAAATCGTTTAAACATCAACATTAACGTATCCTAACACTTGTTTTCTGCTTAGATGCTCACTCGTATTTCTAATACATGTAGGAACGCAGACTAGCTCGCGCCAGGTCCGCAGAATAAACATATCAGCAATAAGGAAAGTTATAATTACGTCCCTTGCCGCGCATTGAATAAAATGTATGAATGGATGGATATATTCGTAAAAAGAGAATGTGTAAACATGCGCGTAAGTATTCCTGGCTGTTCAAAATATTTCATTCTTTAAAATAACGATCAGGGTTAGACATTTTGTTGTCACAGAAACTCCAAAACATATGTTTTCTTTCAACACAAGGTTTAAGAAATGGCCGGCGGGTTAAGAAATCGGAACTATTTCTATAGGGTGTATATATATAGTAAATTGTCCCTTATTTTTACGCATCATTGTAAAATGAAATACATCCGCGGTTCTTATTCGGAAACAGTTTACTTTAGTTATATTTACAAAATTTAGCTGATGCTGCATGAGCTTATAACATTATATATTGAAACAATACAACTTTAATGTCTGCGATGGCTATGTGGTTTCAAATGAAGAATCATAATTTGGGATTTGGGTATTTAATTCCTCTTTTGATGGTTTAGTATCGAATTTCAGTTTTAATTGTAAAATATTGCTAATAGCAGTCATTTTGCTGCATGGTGCATAACTCAGCTTTTGAACAACCCTCAAGCAAATTTGAAACTTCATCAGTTTCATTGGGACTTCTACTTTGATCAGAAACCTGAATTAGAAATACAGGCAATACGTAGCCTTTTGTATTTGAAGAATCATGTCTCGGAAGTCATTTATATGAGAAAGTCTGTTGTACATTCAGGACAATCTACCCTTTTGCAAGGTCGCCTTTTGTTTGGTAAGCGTGACATTGCATCAGCATTCCCATGAAGACTACCTTTTCTGTAGACTATCGTGAAATCATATCTTTTTAATATGGTCAACAACCTTGCAAACGTCCCAGAAGGCTTTCTGACTTTTTTTGAGGAATAGGTCATTCTTGTATTGCTTTATTTTTTTAGACTAACATGTGACACCTTTGTCAGAAATCAAGTGACCCAAATATTCAACTTGTTTTTTTAAATAAATGGCACTTTTTTGGTTTTAGTGTTAAGTTTGCTTTTCTGCAACGCTGAAAAACTTGACGTAGATGTTCAAGGGTAATTTCGAAAGTTTTTCCAAAAAAGTAATTCTTTCATCAAGGTAGCAAAGACACTTTTCCCACTGGAGATGCTACTGTGACAGGCGCGTTACAAAAGTCCAAAAGGCACAACTTTAAAATGATGGAGTCCCATTTGTGTGCTGAATGCAGTGCATTGTTTATCCTTTTCAAACATTGGTATTTGCCAAAAGCCACTAGCAAGATCAAGTGTACAAAGTTTAGCTTAAATAAATTAGTATAAAGTAAGTGTACAAAAATAGCTTACGCTATCTATTGATTCATTTATTTTTTGGGAAGGATAAACATCTATTTTGCTGATAGAATACAGCTTCCTATAATCAACACAAAAGCGTTTGGAGCCATAAGATTTGGTGACTAAAACTAGGTTTGTTTTTTTAAAAAAATCGAGATTCATCAGTAAATATTTCCTGGTATTCAAAAAGTAAGGATTTCAGTGTTTTCTCTATCAAAGGATTAGGATGGTTAGGCAATTCGAAAGTGTCAGTAACCTTTGCTTGACTTGCATTCGTGAGAGGTCTTACATCATCATCTAAATGACTTACGCGTTTTTGGTACGTTGGCTGCGTTTTTGGTACGTGGCATTCCCTGTTTGATATTATTTTTGTTTTTATGCATACAACTGAAATGCCCTTTTGATTTTCTGATATTTGTCAGTCAAATTAATTAGTGCGATAGGAATGTCTTTATTCCCTGAATATACATTTGTGTATAAGGACTTTACAAATCAGAAGACCCTTTTTATTGATCACTCTGTAGGGCTCAGCTACACCCTCTGAGCAAGAAAAATGCCCATCAACATAACGTTTGACAATAATTTCAGTGTCTGGAGGCTCGGAAGTAGTATTAATTAATTTGATGTGAACAATACTATTTGACTCTTGCTTAAAGGGGCACTCCCTACATATAGCAGATATAATTCTACATATCTTGTAATACATTTTGGAACCTAGAACAAAAACAAATTTTAATAAATATTGCAAACATACTGATTTTAACTTTTAGGTTACTTTTAAATATGGTCAGTATTTCTGAAGTGGGGGTAGGGCAACAAAAAACTAAATTAATTTCTAATTAAACGCTGAAATGTCTTTTAAATTTTGTACACTAGTCCGTTAACTGATGTAGATTATAAAATGTTTTAGTTTAATGTGTTTTGGAATAGTGTCCATTAGACCCCATCTACCTTAATATGTTCGTGTTTGATTCTGTCGTCGTGAAATACCATTGTATACGTTGGACTGACGGGGACGGGACAAACAGACGGACAAACGAAAAGACATGCGTGTTTGCTTCACATCCCCACCGTACTTAGTACAGCAGAGGTATAATAAATTGTTCACCTATAACTAGCATATCTGTACACTATCACAGTCTGAAATTGTTCACAGTGTCCTAACAATCTATTACATTCAATTACTCTTCCTAATAAAAACGTGGAAAATACGCCTTACAAAACCAACTCACATCCTCATCATCTAAGCTCTCCCTTATCACCACTTGCTCACCCAAGGACAAACAATCAAAATGATACCACCCAGTTGTCCTGCACTCATCAATGTCGCATTCATACCAGTTCACACCATACAACTCCTCATTCACCCTTCCTCTCTCTACACACACCACACGTATACTTTCTGTCCACCAACTCTCCATACGTGCTCTTTCTCTCCTTATCTTTCAACTTCTCTCGTTCCCTTTCATCTCTCTCCTCTTCTTTCTTCCACCAACTCGCGTTCTATCTGTTTCTGTTCTTTCCTTGCTTCTTTCGCCAGCTGTCGTTTCTGTCTCTGCTCCTGTCGCTTGACCACTGCTTCCTCCCTCTCCTGTCAATGTATTATTTCACTTGCCCATTTTGTGCAGTGTCATGCCACATCGAAACATATCAGTTACGTGTATATTTTATATTTGTACATTACCTTCAAAACTTGTAACATTTCATTGCCTGAAATGACTCGACCGTAAGTTACAACCTTCTGTTTCCTTTTCACGGCTTGAGGTTTGCTAGGTGGTGGCAAAAACACTTCTGCCAACGACGCAAGAATCATGTCACTTTTAACAAGTGGGTTCTGGCCTTTGAACTGCCAACAAGTCTCGCATATTATTGTCATTTCCTCTGTCTTTACTTGGCCGTTTTCTTGAAACGTAGGTTGCACAAGTTGAGTTTCATCAATGACGTTAGGGTTGACTGGTATAATACCTGTACAGAATTCTAGTTGCACTGCTAATTTTCTACGCAGAAAATAATAAAACATCATTTTGAGTTGCGGTACCGGTTTAAGACATTAAGAATGTTGATGTGAAAAGATACAGATCAGGTAAATATAGCCAAAGAGAAAAAGCAAACGTCTCGCCCACCTGGACCAGCAGAAATAACAGCCTCGATTTTGTGATTGGAAATTGAAAAATTAAATATTTTACAAAGTAGCGAACTGACCCGTTACAGAACTAACCACCCTAACCACCAACATATTGTCATGTTATAAACCTAAAAACTGATTGTTTGATCTTATCATTAAGTTAAATTATTAAAAGTAAAAGTTTTAGTTAATTTGAATTAATAATAAGCGCATTCCAACTTACCGGCCAACCGGAATGCCTCTTTTACAGTCGATGGTGGTGTCTGGTCTATTGCGTTACTTAGAAGCATAGGTAATCTTGCCTTTCCTATCGAAGTGTGTGGCTTAGAAAAGCCCACTATCGATGCCAAAGTAACCACCTTCTCTTTTACTGGCCCTATAACATGAACGTCTATGGGCTGCAAGTAGTGTGTGGTATGTGATGGCAGCCCTTCTAACACACTGTACAAACGTGTGAAGTGTTCATAACATTATACTTATCACCCACAATAAGACGTGTGTATTAATATATATTCTTTCAATTTAGCGTTAATTCGCTATCATTGCATAATTATTGTGGTCACTTATTCAAAAAATACTGACAAGTATCTGTGAAAATGATATTTAATATAGCCAACTTTGTGTTTCTCATTTAAATAAAAACACGAATTATATTCACAAATATTTCAACCTTTTATATTCCAACTTCAAGATGCTGTAAACCTGGTCATAATATAACGTTACATTTGGACCCAGCTATAACTGTTTCGAGACCTTTAGAACGGACGGACAATTGCAAATATACGGTGTTGTTTGCCAAATAAATCTATGACTAGTCGCCCTAGTGTAAATGCTCAATAAGTGCAATTAAAAACACGTCCACAATTTGGATAAAATACTTCCACAAACCACTAAACAAACAATTCAGAGTCCATATAGCCTGACCCTGACGTGCTGAAAAGTCATGAACCTAAAACAAAGAAACAAAGAACGTTCTTTGATTCTAATAAAATAAAAATGTCCGAGTTGTTCAGTGTGCTGCAAGGAATACGACAATGTGATGTAATATCTACCTTGATCTATAATCTTTTTATAGATGAATTATTAAAGATTTCAGAACACAGCGAACTTGTTACATGTATTACGTCATATCAAACTGGTACTTTAACGTTAGCAGACGACATTGCTCTTGCAGCTACAAATCCAGTCAACCTGCAGAAAATGCTAGACCTTACATACCAATACACATGTAAAAATCGGTATATTATGAACGCAGATAAAAGTCAGACTATTGTATTTCCTCACAGTATTTCTGTTCGTGCCCGAACTGACGTCTGTTTGGGTATGCTTGGGTGGCGCTCAATGTTGTCTGAAGTTGAAACATGTAAACTGAGCTTTCTCGAAAATCTGTGTAGAATGCCATGTAAATTACTGTGTAAAAAGATTTTTAATTTCCGTCTAGCATTGTACGCATGCAGCACCAATAACAAATAAAGAAGATTTATCCCAGATATTATTTAAAGTTTTGCAAAAGTTTAAACTAGCCATATACTTGATAAATTATATTCAGTCAGGAGATTTTCCAAACAAACGCGAGTGGAGAAAACTATGTAAGTCTCAAATTAATGAAACTGAAACAAACTCATGGAGAGCTCGCATACAAGCGGACAATGATTTTGATAGATTTAGGTTTTTGCATACAAATGTAGAGCACGCAATTATATGGGAATGTGCTACTGACCAAAATAGTTTATCAAATGCTCGTATTGTTAGCAAGTGTTGGTGTAATCGTAACAAGAGCCATGTTACACATGGTTAATCCCCCCGCCAGGAAGAAGTTACCTGAAGGTTGTACTTTCGAACATTTTACTTGGTGAGAGGAAATCCTTAAAAAGCCGTATAGTTATAGTCATGCTGAGTACAGTTTTCAAGTAAGTGGAAAAGAATAAGGCAATGAAGAGAAGGTTTGCAAAATTATATTAATGTTCATTATCAGTATAGGTATGATATTTTTTCTATTTGACTAAAAGTAGGCAAGGTAGAAATATTGTTCTTGCACACTGCACTTCCTACCAATGTGCTATGTCAGTGTATTAAGTTTGAAGAAAATCCCTCAAGTACTTTTGGAGTTATGCTCCGGAATTTTTTTTTCAAGTAAATCTGATAAAGGGGAATAGCTCTAAAAGTAGGCAAGGTAGAGTTATTGTTCTTACACACTGCACTTCCTACCAATGTGCTATGTCAGTGTATTAAGTTTGAAGAAAATCCCTCAAGTACTTTTGGAGTTATGCTCTGGACAAAACTTTTAAAGTAAATCTGATAAAGGGGAATAACTCTAAAAGTGGGCAAGGTAGAGTTATTGTTCTTGCACACTGCACTTCCTACTAATGTGCTATGTCAGTGTATTAAGTTTGAAGAAAATCCCTCAAGCACTTTTGGAGTTATGCTTCGAACAAGCAAATCTGATAAAGGGGAATAACTCTAAAAGTAGGCAAGGTAGAGTTATTGTTCTTGCACACTGCACTTCCTACCAATGTGCTATGTCAGTGTATTAAGTTTGAAGTAAATCCCTCAAGTACTTTTGGAGTTATGCTCTGGACAAAACTTTTAAAGTAAATCTGATAAAGGGGAATAACTCTAAAAGTAGGCAAGGTAGAGTTATTGTTCTTGCACACTGCACTTCCTACCAATGTGCTATGTCAGTGTATTAAGTTTGAAGAAAATCCCTCAAGCACTTTTGGAGTTATGCTTCGGACAAGTAAATCTGATAAAGGGGAATAACTCTAATTGTAGGCAAGGTAGAGTTATTGTTCTTGCACGCTGCACTTCCTACCAATGTGCTATGTCAGTGTATTAAGTTTGAAGTAAATCCCTCAAGTACTTTTGGAGTTATGCTCTGGACAAAACTTTTAAAGTAAATCTGATAAAGGGGAATAACTCTAAAAGTAGGCAAGGTAGAGTTATTGTTCTTGCACACTGCACTTCCTACCAATGTGCTATGTCAGTGTATTAAGTTTGAAGAAAATCCCTCAAGTACTTTTGAAGTTATGCTCCGGACAAAGTTTTTCAAGTAAATCTGATAAAGGGGAATAACTCTAAAAGTAGGCAAGGTAGAGTTATTGTTCTTACACACTGCACTTCCTCCCAATGTGCTCTGTCAGTGTATAAAGTTGGAAGAAAATGGCTCAAGCACTTTTGGAGTTATGCTCCGGACAAAATTGGGACGGACGCACGGACGGACGAAGACCATTTCTAATTATCCCCTTCGCCTTCGGCGGGAGGATAAAACTATATCAAGAAATCAATATCTGTGCCATATATGTGGAATTTGTATAACGATTCTTATATTCATGTGATATTTGAATGTTCACTCACAGAAAATATTCGACAAAGTTTCTTCTTCAAAATATAGAGCCATTTTGGCATTGATGTGTTTGATGAATTAATGTATTATACCGTAGAAGAATGTTTGCAGTAATTAGTAAGAGACTGTTCTCAATTAATGACAAAAGAATACACAAACACTTTCTAAGTATTGCCATTGCCTTTGTATCGAAATGTGCATATCTAGCTGAAAAGCATTTATGACCTGATCAGTATAGCTTTTAAAAAAAGAAGAAGTTTTTTTTTTACTGTAATCACTTTAGACTCAAAAGGAATACATTGCACCCTTACTTGATTTTTCGTTTCGTTCAAGATGAGGTCATAAAATGTATCATTACACGTGTCACTCATATGTATTCGACTATATATACACTATCTGAAAACGTTACTCGTGCTCTAAAGCGCACATATATATGTATACAATTGTGTAACTCTATTACTATAATATTATTATGACATTTTCTACTCGTACACAATTTGCAACCTTTCTTTTTCATATGTATTATGAATGTATCTATATAGTATAATCTGAAATATTATTTCGGGAAATAAAGAGTATATATATCCGAAGTGATCGTGATTCCTAACCAGTTTACAAATTATAATACATTGTGATTTTACAGGAAAGAAACGAGCAACTGTAGTGCAGCAGAAAAGTATTGAAAAATAGTTTATCAACCCACAACACGCTATAGTCATGTGTATGTGTTACTGGATACCTGGTAACCCATCCTTATAGTTTCTGTGTGGTAGAGTCTCTTTAAAGATAATCATAGGCGGCATGAATCTGCCATCTGCGGATACACACAAATAGGCCGTCATGTTGTCTGCCGAAATAGCATTTTTATTGCATAAAAAGCCCGTTCGTGGTCCAAACACCTTGCTCCGACTTGATTCTTTACCGGACCATGCGGTCACGTCACAGTTGATAATCTCACAAATAACGAGTAAAAACTCTTAAAGGGACACACCCTATAACTGATGTCAAACTAAATAATCCCCAAAACGTAAATGATAGAATCTTTGGAAGTATTATAACTTAACCTAAAAGTTTCAAATATGCATTCCCAGCCAGTATCGATAAAATCCGATTTAAAATATACTGCAGTACCGTAAACCATTCAATAATCTATGTAGAGTTGTTGTTGTACTATTAATGGGTGGATGCGATTTATTACAGAAAAACAAAAATAATATCAAACAGGGAATGCCACGTACCAAAAACGCAGCCTCCCCAAAACGAGCCCCACAGCACCCAGAAGTGCACACCACCAACACACACACACACACACACACACACACACACACACACACACACACGCACACACACACACAAAAACCTCTGTATTGATTTATTGTGGTAAAATGAGGCTTTTTAGCCATAGGTTCTTCTTTGAAATTGTATCTATTTATCATTTTACGTTGATTGAACACAGTCTATGTTTCGAGAAAATAATCTGCTAGATGTAGATGTAGGGAGTTCCCTTTAAATCAAACATCGCAATCGATTTTCTTTTTATATTAAAATGGTTTTATGGAATTAAAACAGACGATTCTTGATAGCACTAAGTATAAAACTGCAAGAAGCAAAATAAACAGAAATATATGATACATCATTATACATACATGTATAACGAAATTGATTTATCGGCAAAACACAAATTAAACATGTACTTCTATACATGAACATGCAATAGGTACATGACAAGAGTTTTATTTATTACAAACAAGTTACTAGCTTAATACGGTTACATCCTTTAGATTTTATAAGCATTTATCTCAAACAGTTTAGAAAAAAACAGAGACCTGTGATGGTTTGTCTAATACACCATGTGTTGTAAGCATATCCTTCCAAAATATGAAGAACTCATTCGCCACCTTCCGGTTAGACATGCGGCTCCTCGCCTTTTCCTGCCTCTGTGGTTTCCTAAAGGAAAGTTGTGGGTAGTTAATTTTTAGCTTCCTAAACCACCTGTCACTAGATCCTTTATTAAGGTTGAACAGGCTGGAGCGCCCTGCAATGTAGATGTTCAGTATTGTAAGCTACAGCTACTATCTGTTTCAAAGTAAAAAAAGAGAATTTTTCAGTGACTGAACAAGAACAATTGAAAGGTAATGAATAACACGATAGGGCATTTTGTCAAATATAACAACGCTAAAAGACATAAAAACAGGGACATATGGGTGTTAAGCATTTAGAAGTGTAGCTTAATTAATTTGGCGATTCAGTGTGACCCCTTTCAAAGATCTGATATTTTATAACTGTCACACCTGTAGAAACCGGACAACTCTAAAATGTCAACCCGTAAAATCGGTCTGCCTCCGAAGTGGAAATAGTGAGACTATTGGAAGTGATGAGTAATTGATCAAGTATCTCAACGTTTACTTTGATCAACTGCAATATTCAACAAAACTTTTGAGCCAATCTCCGAAATCGAGTAGTTAAGTTCGCTGACTTGTAATCATTGTAACCTGCCAAGTGTTTAGGCATCGTAACCGACATTGTGTCTTAGGGAGCTTAAAGGTCTGGTACTGACCCTTACCAGACACAATTGTTTGGTAAATTATACGTCTGATATAACGGAAATATACTCCAGAAACTTGCGATTACAATCCATGCATACAAACAGAATCACTAGGGGACGGTAGTAGAGGTTAAGGTGTGTGCCGCTAATCCCGGGGGTTGCATTTTCGAGCCCCACTTGGTACGACCTTACCTTCTTATATGACACCAGTACTAGTTTTTCCAGGAAGCGGACTCGAGAATGACTCAATAAGCACCAGCTTTCTTCACAATCGAGCTAAAATAAATTAGTATAAAACAAATAAAATCACATACCTGTGGACCTAAATATTTCCTGCACATAGCAACGCACCATCTTCCTGGTCATAGGAAACCCTTGCCCCGCCATATACATAATAAAATTGACCAGACCATCAGATTCTTGTGTGGTCAGTTGCTTTTCAGAGCCACGCTTGGATTTATGAGGGAATTTAATGTTGTCCATGGGATCACTCCGGATATTCGACTACAAATGTACTTCGAACGCAGATGGGTACTACTGACAACAGATGTATATACATGCACGTCATGACAGACAAGCTGGAAAAACCCAGATATTTCTATTATTTCTCTTTTTTGCTCCGACCTTTTGCTTGATATAGGTAGTAATATGTTTAACTAAGCATGTGTGAAGTTTTATGATAAACTGGCGCCTTTTAATTAAAGAATTTCCCTAAAATGTTGAAAAAACTACAGTAATGTTGCCAAATATGACATTTATTTGCTTATAATAACAATATATATCAATGACCAAAGACATGTATACAGACAAATTTATAAGGTATCAATACAAACAGCCCTAGACTTTTGAATTGGTGGTATCGTTCTGATATAAGCAAATTAGTGGTGGGTGAAGATAAACAGATACGTCGGACAACCGAAGGAGATACGTACGAACGCAGATTTTTATGAAAAGAAGATACGTATAACGGCAGATGTGCAACAAATATATAGTATGCGTAAATAAGTGTTTTCCAAAAAGCATAAATATTGGTTTTAAACTAATTACACTCAATATGGCAGTTGTTTAGTCTATGTTGAAGGATCTTGCATGTTTATACTGATAATATTAATAAGTGATACAGGAGCTGTGTCATAAAGTATGTCCACGCAGCCGTGGCGGATTAACACCAAACTTCACATAAGTGATCATTGCCAAGCGTAGTTGTGCATATCATCGGCATGTTCCGGTTAAGTGATTTTCAGTGGAATAACCGCATTCATATAATGGGAATCACCGCAATAAGTCTATGGGTCTAGATGACATTCTTATTTATGAACATTACATCCTCATTTGTCTTCTTTCTTACATCTTACATGCATGTGACATCTCATGTGTCATTCTTACGAGTGCATATTGTATGATGCTAATTTCATGTTTCTTTCTTCTACATGCATGTTATATGCTTGTTATTTAGTAGTGTATGCATGTGTTGATTACTTCTATGTTGACATTATGATTTCATTCATCTTACGTCTTTACCCTCAAAATTATATTCATGAATGTTGCATCCTCATTTGTCTTATTTACCGATACCTTGCATTTCCCTCTGTGTTTTTTTGGTCTTTTATTAAAATGCTACATTCTTCTTGTTTATGCATATTCTGGTGATAAATAAGGGCTTTCGTGATAATATTAAGTGAAACTATGATATAAAGCATTTGTGGTCAAGAATTAAGACGAACCAAGTATGCACTAACAAGAATGGCATTAACACGAATACGGTAGGTCATATTATGATACCAGATGGCGCTTTCATAAGGCTTGGTCTAAAATCCGAAAAGAGCTCTTTTCGCAAAAAGAGAATTTCACATACGAAAAGAGATTATTATTCTGTTACTGGTGAATAAAATGGATAAATAAACACATATTAACGTGTGTGTCACAATGTTCGAATTGTAACAGATTGAAATAGAATTATGTTGTATAAGGAAAAATGACGAAAGTCAGTCTGCCAGTCAGCCAATTTTAAACACTTTATTGTTAAAGATATAAATATTTTCAATACTGGTATAGTATTATCCATCTGCATCAAGGCCACACCACTGGGAGGTGCTCTGATCATGGCCCGCCCTAGTCCCCTAAATAAAAGAAAATTTGATCAGTTGAATAGGACATAGATTTATTGAGTCGGTGTGCTGAACACCCGGTGAGGTCCAAAAACCTCCCTTTCCGACCGAAATTTAAAATGATTTGCGAGGAAATATAAAGTTACCATAATCACAGATGGCATAAATTGAATAAAAAATCTTGTATTTTTGTGTCTTTTTTAAGAACAGAAGAAAAGCTGTTACTTCACCAAATGTCAACATTATAGAAATAATTGTATGTAACAAATACTAGCAAATAAAACAGGTGTGTGATTCAGGAAACCTGTTCGATCATTGTTTTTTCCATACTTAGAAACGGATATCTAATGTATACATTGTATAGTATACTGATGAAAATATTTTATAAACCACTTATTTTGAAATATTACCTGAATCATGCCTGCTTTAGCAAAATATTTTTTTAATCTATGTAAAAAGGTCACATTGGGTGGCTGACGTAATTGTTTGACTGGCGTTGAATTATCCCCATTGTCAGCGACAAGAGTAGACACGGCATTGAATAAACAATCCCCATCACCCGTACTATACAGTGCGACTTTCTTGGTGCTGAAGTACTCTCTTACTTTTGCATTTGATACTGGACACTGCTCATTCTGACTGAAGTTGAAGCATCAAAGCGAATGTTCTTCAGAAACAGCAACTCTCCGCGCACACCATTTTTTGTAATGCTAACAAAGGGCATTGTGGCGAAATGGCAAACAAATCATGATCTGCACTAGTCACAAAGGCAGAATATTGAAGTCCACATTGTCATTTTTTCCTATAGAAAACACATAGATATATATAAAGTTGTTCAATTTGTTCATTGCGCCTGACCACAGCTGAAATTTCATTCTACAAAATCACCCTTCTCATTTTATACAGGTTAAAATTATATAATTTTAAAATTATCACCTAATACTTAGCGACGACATACAATCAATGTTTGTATTTTCTGTTTGTTGCAGGCACTAAATTATACGGACGGACAGACGTAAAAAGTAAAGCGAATACCCAGCTAGATTCGAATACCCAGACAGCTGGTAGTTGGGTATTCGCAAAAAGTAAAGCGAATACCCAGCTAGATTCGAATACCCAGCCAGCTGGTAGTTGGGTATTCGCAAAAAGTAAAGCGAATACCCAGCTTACTTCGAATACCCAGCAAGCTGGGAGTTGGGTATTCGAAAGTCGAAAAACGAATACCCAGCTAGCTTCGAATAACCAGCCAGCTGGGAGTTGTGTATTCCTGGGAAAATCCTCTTTTCGTACCAGGTAAAACTGCTTTCGCTCCCGGTTGAATTACATTTGAGGTAGTAGGAAAACATACAAACTTCCACTACAAGGTCATGCGTTTAAAGGTTGTCGTCATCTTAGGTTATACTAACCTACAACTTCAATGGATTGACTTTTTTTATCAATTAACACATAATTAAACCAAAAAATCCTCTTTTCGTATGTGAAATTCTCTTTTTGCGAAAAAAGCTCTTTTCGGATTTCAGCTACACCTCGTACGCGGTTATCTCCCATTGTCAGCGACAAGAGTAGACACGGCATTGAATAAACAATCCCCATCACCCGTACTATACAGTGCGACTTTCTTGGTGCTGAAGTACTCTCTAAGAATAGGAATTTAATTACTAAAATGACAAGTTAGTTATTTTGTACAACGTATATCTGCTACTTTTTCATGTCGGAGACTTTCAATAATAGAGTAGTCAGTAGTACAAATGAAACATGTATTTGGAAGAAAGTAACATGCTTTTAGCAACATACAGCAAGCACTTGGAAGAACGACACATGCGATGACGCATAACGGACTAATCGAAAGTACAAATGCATCATTACTAAGAAAGCAGCACAAGCACAACAGAAAATAGCAAATATATAACAGGCATGTGCAATAAAGATGCATGCAAGTGGAAGAAGAAACATGCATGTGGAAGAAAGAAACATGAAATTAGCATCATAGAACATGCACTCGTACGAATGACACATGAGATGTCACATGCATGTAAGATGTAAGAAAGAAGACAAATGAGGATGTAATGTTCATAAATAAGAATGTCATCTAGACCCATAGACTTATTGCGGTGATTCCCTTCCATATATGATGTCTCGGCTAATTCTCCTATACCTGTGGATTTCCACTTAGCCTAAGAGAGTCTTAGTTATGCATATAACCGGTTTAGTGATTTTCAGGCGAGTAATGGCCATTGATTCTTCAAATTTAATGATATTTTTCCTACTTCTCCTGTACCATTGACCAGATTTTCACCAAACCTAATTAAATATATCAGTGCAAGGCGTAGTTGTCGTCAGCATGTTCCGATTCATTGATTTCCTGGGAAGTTGCGGTCCTTGGTAGTTATCATATGAAAGTTGTAGAAACATGTAAGAGACTACAAATTACTAAAAGTAATACCCGGGCACAAACATGTTCATGTAACGCTCATGTAAAATATTATACATTTGTAATTACATTTTTAGCCCGACTGTTCGAAGAATGAGGAGGGATGTTGTAATCGCTCCAGCTATTGTGTTGATCAAAGACTTGTTATAAATCCTTATAACTTCAATACCGAAAAACGTACCGACTTCACAATTGACAAACTTGCTTCTCATGGTAATACAAACTAATGCAGCAAGTCACATATATTTTTGCGTAGTTATGCCTCTATTTGTATTATAATTTTGTGACAAAAAGTTAAAAGTCCGGTACCTCTGTAGAAACTCATTGATAAAAGATTATTTTACAAATATCATAATAATACGGATGTTTTTCTATTTTTAGTATAAGTCATATACTTTACTTTAATACATAGTGTTTCAGTTGTAGACGAAAAACCAAAGTTATCAACAGTATTCCCATCATAGGACTTATGTTTCATATTTACGTATCTGCAGTGTGTATGGCGTTTTACGTATCCACCGTCTGCGTTCATACGTACCCTATAATATTTCCATCTGTCGTCATAAGTACCCTCAAAGAGATCCCCAACCTTTTTTAAGTGTCAATTGCAGCTGCTGTATCAGGCGAAAAGAAAATATGTTTTTCCGCTAAAGAAAATATGTAGCTTTACGATTTATGGTGTTTGGGACTCTTTCAATTATTAAATTTCTTGAAATTCTGTTTAAAATCCGAAAAATTGCAAGTTCTGGTATGATTTCCGCAATCGTAACAACACGTCGGTTATTTTTTAGCTAAACAATTGAGCATTGCCTAGTATAAATGTATTGAAACTTATATTGAACGAAAACATTGTGGAAAAGAAGAACAATAACGAAGATAGTAGGTATTTTCCAGCTTACCTGTCAGGACGTTCATGTATGTACATATATTGTATTTCGTTAGTAGTACCGATCTGGTTTCGAAGTAGTCGAATACCCGGGTTGTAAAAATACAGTTAATATGTAACACAAAATACAGAAAGAATCATCATTAACGATCTTGACACAGGCAAAATTTTAATAACCACTTTGACCGTTTGTAATTTCATATGTCTTTTCCGAAGGAGGAGATTAACGCTACAAAGTATGCACTAATACCGTTAATGGAGTTACCTCCCTTCGATTGAAAATTTTGACATTACTTCTCTTACTTCTTGTTTTATTTTCATTTCAGATTAAAAATTGTATGGTTCTCTTCGGATATATTTTACTTTTAATTTGACGTCTGATCAGTTTTACTAAAACATAACTTTCAAGAGTTCGTCTGTTTTTCCAAGTGCCAAGGGGGAATACTGCCACTTAATTGGAGTAACAAGAGTAACAGGAAATCCCTCACATGTTGACATGTAAACAAATTCAGTGATAGAGATTGAATGTATAATATATTTGTAAGTACTTACCGTTAGAAAATAAAATTTCGTTCGATGCTTGTTTGGGTGACAGCGTTCTAAACTATATGGTACTCCATTCTGAAAAAAATACGCGAAAGCTATGAAAATGGGTTGTCGGATATTGCTATGTTTCGGATACTGGTCTCATGTCAATAGGCGCAATTAATGTCAACATATATGACCGGCGTTGCGCGAAAAAAGTCCTTCGAACATTCGTTACATTGTTCGAAAATAATAGATTGCAAACAACAAAAAAATCCATTTTTGTTACCCTTTTGAAATGCAAAATCAATGTTTATCAAAGGACTGTTCACATACATCTGGAGACACAACTTTCCACAGTTTTTTTATCTTAAACCATATGTGTGAACTTTACTTTTGAGATAGAAACCCATATGCCTTCCTTTTGCATTCAGTGACTATGTTCAACTACACTATGAAGTATCATAGCTGTGAATGGTAATTGAGAAGTGGATTTTAACAAAACTGAATTGAAAACTCAAAGTTTGCACAAATTCAAATGTCATTTAAAAATATGGGATTTGCCCATAGGATTGATTGTATTGTGCCAATAGATTGATTCGGATTTAAAGGGACATACCCTACATCTAGCCGAATATATTCTCGAAACATGATAGATTATGTGTTCAATGAACGTAAAATGATAAATAAATACAACAATGCTGAAGCATATTTTAAACCGCTGATTTTATCGATAATGACTGGAATGCATAGCTGAAACATTTAGGTTAAGTAATAATACTTCCAAAGATTCTATTATTTATGTTTTGGAGGTTATCTAGTTTCGCATCAGTTATTGGCTATGTCCCTTTAACGTCTCACTCAACAGCTATAGTCTTATGGCAACTTCAAGCTTTCACGGAGGAGAAAGATCCCAGGTGCCAATTCGGGCATTACTTAAGACACGGGCGGGCACTTAAAAGAACCTAGATAGCTTCCACACATAAAAGAATCCGACCTAAGTAGGTCACGAACCGACAGCGGTGAGGGGCAAGTGATCATCAGTCGGTGACCTTAACCACTCGGCCGCAGAGGCCATTGTATGGTGCCAAT
The DNA here is from genome assembly GCA_022818135.1 of Saxidomus purpurata. Lineage (NCBI taxonomy): Eukaryota > Metazoa > Mollusca > Bivalvia > Venerida > Veneridae > Saxidomus > Saxidomus purpurata. The sequence goes on along the minus strand of JAFMSR010000008.1, from coordinate 44,711,516 downwards.
AAATTGTCTGAAATTTCAAGGCTTTAATGGTTACCGAGAAAGTGAATTTTAAGAAAACTTATAAATAACCAGATTTATGACGACAATGCCGACTGACGTCAAGAAGGTTATGACAATTGCTCTTCTGTTTTCCTGGATAAATCAGTCTTTTGTTATTGGTTCAGTATATACCGATTGTAGAACAAGTACTAGCAGCTTACATCAACTACTCCGATGAGTGCTTCCTGGGGCTTTGACAAATACTTGCTCCGAACAAACGGATTTGAAGGTCGCAGTAAAAATTCCAGGATGAGAACCCTATCCCTACACCACAGCGCCTCTAGAAAACGGGAATCAATACCGGAGTTAACGTGTGGAGGCAGTCGAATACCAGCATCCAATAACGGACGGGATCATATCCAAACGGAAGGAAACCTGTATCGTTGCACCCCCAGTTACTCTTAATTATACCCGAATCGATACACATCGGACAGGACCAGAACAGTTCAGTTACTAAATGTAGTCGATATCGGTCTTGATTTGATATACAGTGCCACAGATTTCTAGAAGAACCTTACCGGTTACGGTCCTGGTTTCGGCCACTTTTAGCACATATTTTGTATGAAATTATACGACAACCAACTTCGGTTCCACATTTTTTGTTAACTTCTTAAAATGGTTTTACCTCACAAATGAGACCAGACAATGAGGTCACCAAGGGAGGTAATTTTTATAATGGAGAGTACCCTAATTTCGGAAAGAGTTATCTGCTTGTTTTTTCTCTTCTTCATCCCTTGTTTTTTATTCTAAACTAAAACAATAAAACAGCAAGTATTCTGTAATTTTTCGACTCAAAATGAATTAACATTCAGGGTTTAACTGCTTCTAAAAGCTTAATACTGTGATGTCAATGTTGATGAAAGAACGAAAAAGATAAACGGTGCCTTTCGAGCTTGCTGTAAGAAGCAAACAAGTCGGACCGCCTTCCCAGTACTTATCCTAAATTGTAGGCAAAAACTGAACAGTGAGCAAGATCTAGGGAGACACAAAATAAATAACAGCGGGCCGACAAACAAAACTGACATGTAAATATTTTGGAAATTGATGATGGTTGATGTTGAGGCATGGCCCCAAAAGAAACCAATTCTTGTTGACAAGCAAAACCTGACACGACTACTGACTGACGTGTAGCATTGAAACTTTAGGCCCTACTGTTATCGAATAATATGTATACAGTATGTCTTAACTTTTCATTGCCATTATCCTTATAAGTTTGACATGAATGAAGATTTTTATGATTATTTGCCGTAAAACATTTTTTTTTTAAGTTTAAAAGATGAAAAGAATGAGCCAAACAGAAAAGAAATGGGTTTGGATGGGTTTCGAACTCAGCTGTAAAAGTACACCAGAGCAGTTACAGGCGCAGACGCCTTAACCAATTACACAACGGACGCCGATTACAATGATGATGGAAAAAACGCGCTTTTCTCTATTTTTCTGTCAATGTGGTTCGTTCGCGCATTAATAGTGTTTACGATAAATTACAAAAGAAGAAGAACAAAATAATATGCTATTCTGAAATGTTTTGAATTTATTAAGATCTATTAACTTTTGTACAAAAATAAACTTATTGAAGGACAATGTAACATAATGAATGCCTTAAATGAGCACTTTGTAAATATCTCAAATATAATATCTAAAACAGCTTTTGTTGCTGAAAACTATACAGACATGGAGCAAATTTTAAACATGAAATTGAAACATAACACTTTTAATATTGAATATATCACAGCCTTCGAAGTTAAGAAAATAATTGACAATTTAAACCCCAATAAATCTACTGGCATTGACGGTATTGGCCCACGGATACTTAAACACTGTAATGACCATATAACATCTGCAATTGCTTATATCATAAACCAAAGTATAGACCAAAATGTGTTTCCAGACTCTCTAAAACAAGCATACGTCTTGCCAATATTTAAAAATGGTGACAAAAAAGATCTTAGTAATTATAGACCCATTTCAATTTTGCCAACGCTTTCAAAAATATTTGAAAGACACATTGCCTCACAGATACAAATGTACTTCAAACACACAAACATTATACATGACAACCAATCAGGATTTAGACAACAACATTCATGTCACACTGCTTTAACACATTTGATAGACACCTGGTTAAAGGACATCGATGCTGATAAGTATGTAGGGACAGTGGTCTTGGATCTACGGAAGGCCTTTGACTTAGTTGACCATACAGTTTTATTACACAAACTTCGACTATATCATTTTTCAGAAAAAACACAAACTTCGACTATATCATTTTTCAGAAAAAACTATTAAACTCTTTGAATCTTATCTTTCTGACAGATCCCAAGTTATAAAATCTGGAAAAGACACATCAAACGTATTGACAATAACAACGGGTGTTCCTCAGGGCTCAATTTTAGGACCGCTACTATTTTTGATATATATTAATGACATATCCTTTAAAACAACCACAGGAAACTTAGAACTATTTGCTGATGACTCAACCTTATATGAATCAGGGTTTGATATTGAAAAAATTCAAAATAATCTTCAAAATGATTTAAATTCTATTAATACGTGGTGCCGCTTAAACAATATGGCATTGAATCCATCTAAAACAAAATGCATGGTTGTGACTACTAAACGAAAACACACACAAAATATCAAGAAACCCTTAAATATGGAATTAAGAATTAGTGAATCTCTCATTGAAGATGTCTCTGTCCAAAAGGTACCAGGTATTTCAATTGATAAATGTCTCTCATGGAATGTACACATAACCAAAACACGTGCGCTGATAAATTCTAAAATTGCACTCCTGAAACGAATATCATACTACTTAAAGGCTGATATGAGAATGATGTTTTATAATGCCTACATTTTACCAAAGTTTGATTATTGTGTCACAGTATGGGGAAAGGGAAATGGTTGTGCAAATAAAATGAATAAACTTCAATTGAGGGCTTTAAAACTTGTTATAGATAGGCAGAATTTCACCACTAATGCAGCAATCCTTTGCAATTTAAAATGCTTGTCTTTTTCAGATAGGTATGCATATCATACGGCTGTGTTAGTATATAAGGCTATACATTTCCTTGCTCCAAACTATATATATAATTTAATGGCATTTTCCAGTAACAATAATTATAGCTTACGCTCTGTAACTAACAATAACCTATTGATACCAAAATTTCGTACCAATTATCTAAAAGCTAGTTTTACATTCTCCAGTGTACACATATGGAACAGTACACCAACAAATATAAGAACAGCTAAATCACTGTTATCGTTTAAAAAAAATACAAACAATACTTGCTGAAGCAATACAAACTTAAGTCGGATGAATGAATATTTACTTTATATGATATGTCTTTAATTATGAGTGTTTGTCGTAGTATATATGTTTTTTCATTCAGCAATCATTTTATCAAAGATATTAAATAGATTTGCCGTTACATAGTAGAACAATGTATATGAATGTGTGCATCAATATTTCTTATCATCGTTTTGTTAATGCTTGTTAATATAATTTCTTAAGAAGGCCACATTGAAATATTAGATATATGTATGTTTATGTGTGTCTAAATGTGTACCCTTCTTTAAATAAAGATATTATTATTATTATTATTATTATTATTATTATAATGTAATTTTGAAAACAGAAGACAGTTTAATGCCTAACAATTCTTCTTTTTTCCCTGAATATATGGAACTACTTGTTTATATACGAGACTACTTCCGTTCGGTCCGCCGTAAGGAATTTCTTCTCTGTTAACATTGGATTCGAGACAATCGATCCAAACACTGATAGCCACTATATTTACCTGCACAGAAACATAGTATTTGCTTTAAAATCCTTCAAGGCCATTGCTATGGCAACAGCGATTCAAATGATTCTTTTTTTTTATTTTGGACATAGCCTATGAAAAAAGCATATCGTGAAAAGAGAACATGAAATATATGATATATCGAAAGAGTATATAATTTTGCAACTAAAAATAAATGATGCTATTACAAAATGATTACTGCAATAATTTACTACCAATGTAAATTGAAGTGAGTTTTGACGTCATATTGTGGTATGTGGCGTCATTTATAGGTCACACACCTGCACAATGACGGCTTAGGTATACTTTTTGAAAGTGTTGTTATTATGTTTCTACTGGACGTAGGTAAGTGAAATTTTTCCAATATTGATATTGAAATATTGTTTATTAAAAAATGCAAGAAAGCAAGTTTCCAAGTATTTTGTCTGAAGGCCGATTTTCAATGTTTTAATCTAATTATTGTTTTTTGTTGTATTGCTATGTGTACTTCTATAATCATTTTAATTCATGTGTTTTCTTATTGTACTTAGAACAAATCAAACAATCAAATGAAGTTCAATTTTTACCATTATTTGACAATTCATCAAACAGCAACAGTTCAAAGGAACAATGTACCTTCATTACTTGCTGAAGAATTGTCTCGGACAAATTATCGTAATGTTTGTAAAACTAGTTCAATGTACATATTCCATTGCACGAGATGCCAGTAAGCACGAAATGCTCGTGCTTGAAATGATTATAGAACGTTTTAGACATTTTTCTTTCATTTACTGTTAATTGTTTGTCTAAAAGGATTGAAAGAAAACTATATATCTACACAATTAAAGTTTTACCTGAAATAATACTGACATAATTCAATGAAAAAAATACTAAGCTTCGAGCTTGCAAAAGTTGATATTACCCATTCGAATGGTTGAACAGGTTATATCACTTATGCCAATGCAATAGTTGGTATCATCATTTCGAAAGGTTATCACATATTTCATCATTGAATACATATAATGGGTGATCTCTATAATTCAGTTGAAGAGGCCTCCACTTATTTAAAGGTATCTTGAAATATTTGAGTACCGTATACCCCCGTTTCAAAAGGATATGGGATGTCACCTATTCGAATTGGCGATAACATCCGAATTGAAAGGATGGTATTTACACTACGAAATAATGAAACATTTAACTAAATGGGTGTTCAGTAGAACATTTGTGTCGCTTTCTTAAACTTTGTCAGAATAACCGATAATTTTGTGATAAGAATATAATTCTGTCAAATATGACCTTGACCTACACAATTTGGCGGCATCACGAGCCTTTTGTGATAAACTTTGCAACTTCAATGTTAAATACAGAAATCTGAAGAAACGGCGAAGGTATACCCAACGTTAGGTTTGTATGACAAAAACTAAGTACAAAATAGGGTATAACTCTGTTAAATATGAACTTGATCTACACAATCTGGCGGCATCCCGACCCTCTTCTCACAAGCAATATAATTTGAAAGTTTGATGAAGACATCTTAAGAAAATGCAAAGTGACAGCCAAAATCTAAGTACAAAACGGGGTGTAACTCTCTCAAATGTGGCTTTGACCTACACAATTTGGCCGCATCACGACCTTTTTGTAATAAGCACTACCATTTTTTTTCTTTTCTTTCTATGAACTAAGATAATAATATTGATAATTACTTTTTTTATTGTTGTAGAAGGCCACATTGAAATTTAAGGTATGTGTATTGTTTATAAAAAGGTAAAGTGTTTGTTTATTATAGTGTCTCCCCTAGTTAAAGGGCCAGCCATTCTGACTTATGAGACACCTTCGTTTTGAGCACATGTACCTCCCGAT